>JAPYYZ010003398.1:0-12508 GCA_030522705.1 Eretmocerus eremicus | reverse complement strand
ATCTTGGCGAGAGGAACAAGAAGAGCTTTGTTTAATATGGCTAAGAGGTGTACTGAAGGAAAAAAATTTATTTGAAGATCGGTTAATCAAGAATTTCGTTGTCACGAATACAAAGCTTTCTCTTTGAGAAAGCAATAACAACAACAAAAAAACTGAAATTGAAAACTCAAAACCTACAATCCGCCCCGACCCCTCCCTGGAGACTACCACAACAATCCTCACTTGATGACTAAAGAAGGGAACCAAACCTAGTCGACAATAGGGAAATAGGGGAAGGACGGAAAGGGTACAAGGTACATTTTCAAGGGTTCACAACTCAGTTTTCATCTTACCTGGTGGCGTAGCCCGACTTGACGACTCTCTGCACCTAAGCGCCAAACCGGCCTCAACACGGTCGGCCGCCTTGGAGAGGAAGTGCGTTCTCAGGCACACTGTATCCCCCACCTGGCATACTACGTTGAGGCGACCTTTGCTGCTCGCTTGCGCTTGCTTTTCTCGGCTCTCTTACGCCGTGGTCAACTGAATTGTGCGAATCTCTCCTATCGCGGGGCCAACTTAACTGTGCGAACCTCTCTCATCGCGGGGCCGACTAAATTGTTGCGAATCCCTCCCATCGCGGGGCCAACTAGATTTTGCGAATCTCCCCCGTCGCCGGTGTCGATCCCGGGTACCAGCTCGACCGGAGAATGTGATTCAGCGTCTCTGCTGGCCAACCCTCCTTTCAAATGGCACCCTTGGTTGGGCTTATTCCCTCGGAGAACCATCTCGGTGGTGTAAGCTTGCCGCTGCGATTCCCTGCGAGCTTCAGCTCGGGTACTCCTCGTCAGAATGAGCCTTCCATCCTCTCCGAGTGACTTCCTTGAAGTTACTGTGCCACGCCGCGAGCTGGCCACCGGTGCGGATTGATCAGGTCCAACCGAGGCTGGTCGTAGCATTGGCGGGGTTTCTACTTGAGCCACTCCTTCCATTGGCTGCGGGGCACAGCCTAGGTCCGGCTCTGTTCACCCGCCGACCCGTTTCCCGACGGGCGGAGGGCCCACTTGCAATCCGGACACGTCTGGATTGTGTATCTTTCCTGTCCACAGCCTTGACACTCCTCGGCTGCTCTCTGAGGGCACTCGCTGGCCACATGCCCCGACTGCTTGCAGGCAAAACAATGTCGTAAGGGGCATTCCCTCACCAAGTGCCCTGGCTGGTCGCAGTCGAAGCATGCACCACTACTCATTTGCGCCTGTCTCCTCTGGGCGGCCTCCGGCGTGGTGGGACGTCGCCCTCCTGGTGGCTGTGAGCTGCCTCCGTACGACCAGTACGGATGAGGTGGGTAGGGCCAGCCAGGTGGCCATTGCCCCGGCCCCGGGGAGGCGAATGGTGGCTGTGCCTGCACCGGGGCGGGGGCTTTAGGCTTGCCCGTCTTCGCAGCTGCCCCCGTCACGGCGGCCATCTCCGCTGTTGGGGACGTCGGCCGAGCACCACCCTTCGTCTTGTTCTTGACCTTCTTCATACTTCCCCGGCCAGAGGATACCAAGCTCGTGTCCGACCGACTAGAGGATTGCACTCCAGTCGCGGTTGGGGGAGGTATCTTTCCCTCGGAGCTCAGGGCCAGAGCCGCCACGTCATTGGTCAGGTTCTCAGCTTCGGTGGCCGCTACTCTCTTCGGTGGAACAGCAGGCTGGGAGCCCTGGAAGGCCGCCCCTGGTATCCGCGATCTCTCTCGGGTAGGAGGCGGTACATACCGCGCGTCCCACTCCTGCGTCCTCTCAAACTGCTTGTCGTAGTACTGTACGTCAGACAAATTTTGTAAATCTTTTGTCCCCAAGTATCTACGGAGCTCTGGCCTCAGGTTGCGTACCACAATGTGGAATACTTCGGCTTCTGACGAGGGATGCTTGAAGTACCCGACAATCATCTTGATACACGTGAGGTACTGGGCTATCTCCTCGCCCTTTGCCTGGGATCTCTTGTAAAGCTCCTCCATCAAATTTTGGTGGTCCCAGTGACCTACGTACTGGTCCCTGGAAGCCTGTTCCGACCTGGTCCGATCGGTCAACACGCTCGGCATGGTGGCAAGGATTTCCTCATTGTTGAGCTTGAGAAGCTCCATGCAATCCTTGATGGACGCCAAGAATTCTTCCGCCTTTTCCCTCTTGAAATGTGGGTTTCCATCGAACGAAATTTTCCAACTGGTCAGGGTCTTCATCACCTGCACCGTCTTGTCCGACCGGCCCTCATTTCTCGCGGACCTGGATGAATGGCTCTCCGAGCGAGCCCGCGTGCTGGAAGCCTGCGGCTCCCACTCGTCGCTGCATGAAGAGCGTGAGTAACCATCGGGGTCGGGAACCTGGAGAGGAGCGTGCGTGCCCTTTGGGCGCCACTGGGGTGGAAGCAACGTCTCCCGAGACCCCCACCGGTGCCCGCTGGGATGGATCCCCGTCTCCGCGTGGCTGCGACTCTGGTCCGCGAGTTCGCATTTGGTCCCTACGACCCCGATGCGCGTGAGGGGTTTCCGACACGGGTTGCTCTCGTGACGGAACGCGAAGGTTGTCCAGTCTCTCCCGGTGCTGACAAATGTCCTCGGCATGAGGGTCCTCCGTTGGGCCAGCTACCCTACGACGATCCCCATCCGACTCGGACTCTCGCAGTTCGCGGATCGTCGCCGTGGTTCCCGCTTGCTGCGCACCAGGAATGGGATTTCCCAGGCTCGGAGCAAACGGTGGCATCCCCGAGGACAACGAATTCGCTGATGGTGCTCCGTGCGTTACCGCCTGTATCGAAGCTACGAGCCATGGGTGTTGGCATACGTTCTGATATGCCCAAGCCGCTGTGACCGCATTAGAAACAACGCCCGATTTCTGGTGATACAAACTGAAAAATCATCGACTTTGAATGGGAGGATATTTTGAACACTACCCTCCGTTATTCAGTACTTCAGTGATAACCCTCCTCGCGTTATTCCTCCTTCCTGGAAAGAAGGGCATGCCTCGGAATACTTCTATCAACTTGAACGATACTAATGGCATATCGGAAGATAAATCAATATTCTGAGTCATTGATCTAGTGGGGGTGGTGCACTGATGTATCTCTCTGTGCATTCTTTTGAGAGCTGCAAGATCTTCCACCTTCGCAAACCCGCCCGACTTCAGCGTCGAAAATCTGAATTCAGTTTGCTCCCACGAGTTGATCTTCAACCATTTTTCGGGTGAACTGCGTCGAAATGATCCCAACTACCGTCACAACTTGAGCACTGTCATCCCAATCAATCAAGGACTTCCTCTGCCCCCATTTGGATGCGATCCCGCTTGCTCAAAATCTTATATCACGATCGAGTTGACCGTGTTGCTAATATCTCGGATCGGCTGTGTGTTATGGAGTAGATAGGATCTTCCTGGGAACCCTCTTCAACATGTCGGGTTTTTGTGACTGTATGATTTTTCTAAAGTTCGTTCGCTCTCTTTTTCGTATTTCTCTATTCTGCTCCCTCTCATTCTCCTCTTCCGCTTGCGCAACCTCTCCTGTGAATCTGCGATTCCTTTCCCCGTATACTCTTCGATGCACTCCTCTCATCAAAATTACGACACTCTCTCGTAATTACGTGATATCATCCCTCCTTCCTCCTTTGGCCATTCTGCTCTACTCTGGTCACTTTTCATTCTCTTCACGCCGCTATGACATAGTTATTTCGCCTAATTGCCTAATTTGTATCTACTTCTCTCTTTATTTGTTTGGTCGTAATTTCGGAATCTAAGAGCGTTTTGCCCATTTCAGGAACTAACTCCTCTTCTGCTGCCGAAGATTCCTCTCAAGACGAGAAAGTTGTGCGTTCTCCCACTCCGCCGGTTTCTTTGACTCCCTCTCCGCACTGAGAAAAACATAAGGTTCGTGCAGCCGAAGAATGTTAAGTTCTTTGTTTTACGTCTCGGCACCTGCTCTTTCCAGCTCTATCCAGACGGCACCCATGTGCGTGGGGTTGAGACACGCTCAACCAGCGCGTCAGCAACTGCCAACTACCGATTTCCTCTCGGTGAGGGGGACCTACAGTTTAAGGTGGGTTCGGAACCACCGAGACCGCCGTAAAAAGCACAAGAGAAAAAATCTCAGTAGTGCGGTCCGGGAATCGAACCCTGGCCTTCCGCGTGGGAGGCAAGGACCCGTGCAGCCAAGGAGCCAGGCCTGCTCTATCAAAGTTGTCAGGTACGGTAGGTTAGGCACCGCGTGCCGCGGAGACCCAAGCAGCCACTGCCTGAGCCTGCCAAGTTGCTCTCACCCGCGGTCGCCCAAGCACAGCTAACCGCATGCAAAATAGTAGGCGCCCTTTCTCTCTATGCCGCGCGCCACCCGAGAATTACTATTCAGACCCGTGACTTATATGCGATCTTTGGTGCTTCCTCATAATCGTTCGCTAGTAGCAGAGATGGTTGAATCCCCCCTTTCAGTAACCTCTTGCGGTTGCTAATGGTCGGTTCGATTTTCGGACCTGACATTTTCTTTCTTACATATCTCTCCTGTATCACTCTTTTTCTGAAAAACGATTTTTCGCTCATGAATATCCAATTCAGATTAATTTTCCAGCTTGATTCCGAAATCCGAGCTCTTTCTTATTCCGATATTCCATATTTCCACTGATCAAATTATATTAATCGTATATAGCTCACAGTTCTCTCGAAGAAATGGGCGAGACAAATAAATGATGGAATCTGGAACTTTACTGGATAACTGTAAATTACAGCAGATTTCGTGATTTTCCAGTGAACTTGGCATCAAACTTGCAAGAAGCTATGGAATCTGCTATGATTCACAATTATTCAGTGAAAACTTTCTAAGTCTATCATTCATTTGTCTCGCCCGTTCCTTTAGGAAAACTGTGAGCGATATATGAACCATATAATTTAAATAGTGGAAATATGGAATATCGGAATGAAAAAGAGCTCGGATTTCAAGAGCAAGCTGGAAAATTAATCTGAATTGAATATCCATGAGTGAATAATCATTTTTCAGGGAACAAGTGATACAGGAGAGATATGTGAGAAAAAAAATTACAGGTCCAGGAATTGAACCGGCCTCATGTGACCGCAAGAGATTACTAGGGAGGGATTTAACTATCTCAGCTACTAGCGAATCATAGTGTGGAAGAACCAAAGTTCGCATAGAGGTCACGGGTCCCAATGCGGGCTTGAGATTCGGGCAATGTGTTTGATTCATCGCGACTCAGTGCAGAGGTTAGGGGCATCGTGCATCAGCTAACCTCGCGTGTTTGTGAGGATTCACAAAATCACGACGGCATGGAGAGACTCGTCGTCCCGCACAGGCGGATCCTAACCTCGCCAGCTCCAACTCGGTGCCTATAGTGCGTGGTCAACGCTACTGCATGATCCCCCCGTAGCGCTTGCCGAAAAGTCAAGCAGCTGCTACCCGAGTCTTGGTCGAGATCCACCCAGCTCCACCCGAGTCGCCACAGCTTGAAAGTCTCCGGTAGCAGCGACCGAATTTTTTCCTCAGTGCGCTAGCAGCTCCAGTCTCTCTAAACTCCTCAACTCCGTCGACTCACATGGACATCGAAGTACGGCTCCCCTTTAGACTACGCAAAACCAAGACTCGCTGCTGTTCCTTAATTTTCGATTTCTCCTCCCTTCGCCAGCTTGTCTACCTCTAACGGTCGAATTGTCCGTGGTTGATTCCGTCACTGAAAGCATGATGCAAACTCCCTCTTGCCGTCATCGTTACTGCCGTCACGTGAGTACTCAAGTCTTCTCCATGATCTGGTCGCTAACACATTGGCAATCACGTCACCTGAGTACTCAACTTTTCTTCACGATCTGACCGATTACACATTGACAATGCCGAGAGTTATGTTCAGAGCATCCCCAGACTCTAGACTTAGACTTATTGAGCTCCTAATGCGATACTCTTTAATGCTCTCATTCGATTGTCCCCGGACGACGTTCATTTTTCTCTTTCCCGGAAAACGACTCGACATGAATCTTCTTCCTCGTTGATTCGACTCGATCCGTGAATTTCCTCCATTTATTGGACTCCTCAAAACTTCAGCTTCCGTTGTCTTGTGTCAGTGTTCGTGTTTGTGTCATTTTCAGGGGTAGTAGAAATTCTAGTGAAAGGATTATGAGTATTTATTCAGCTACCGTCACTCTTACTGATCAGCATTTGAGTGAGTTTGTTATATCTATGGTGCAATGTCTTTCCGAGGCCACTCGCGCATCCGAATTCCTATACATGATTCATTCTCGTTACATGATTCATTTTTCGAGTGAAGGGAGGCGTAAAACGTCTTGCTTCTCACTGACTCTTTCCTGACACTACTCGCATCGTGTCCTCCAAACGCGCCGCGCTCTTGCCCACATTTTGGGAGGAAGTCTCATATCAGATTTTGCATCGATCACTATGAATATATATCGTGAAAGTTAGCCGGGGTAAGTTCGCCGGGCTGAACGTTTCCATGCAAAAACGCAATCTGAGATCTTGTCCACTAATGAATTAGATTAAAGAGTGAGAGTACACTGAAAAGCTATCATTTCCGTGTTTTTTCCGGCAGGAGCTCACAATCGGTGGTTTTGGGGAGGAATATGCGACTTTTAGCAAGAAATTTGAGGGTTCCAACGAAAATACCTCCGTCTTCGGATCTCCTCCACACATAGAACCGTCGAGAAAATGTAGCTATATGAAGAAGCTACAATTTCCGTACTTCTCGAAGCAGCTCCGAGTATGCAGAAGTTCAGAACTAATAGTTTTTGGGGGAAAATTCTACGAATTTTGAGGAATTTCTGGCGTTTAGCGAGTATGCCCGGAATCTGAGACCTTGTCCACTCATGAAACTAATCAGAGAGCATGAGTACATCGGATATCTACAATCTGCGAGTATTTTGAGGTAGCTCCGAGTATGCAGGAGTTCGGAACCGGGGGTTTATGAGGGGAAAATGCGACTCTGTCAGGAAAATTCATGGGATTGAATGGATATGTTTGCGTTTTGGATTCTTGTTGACGCATAGAACCAATCGGAAAACGTTGTAGGAGCAGAAAGCTACTATTGCCGTTCTCATGGAGCAGCTCCAAGTAGGCAGGATTTCGGAAACAATGATCTTGGGGGCGAATTGGGCCAAATATTGAAGAATAATTTGCATTCAGCGGGAACATCCCCACTCTCGCACCTTGTCCGCTAATCAAACTAATTAGGGAGTAGCCTATCAAATATTTGGCACTTCCGGGTATTTTCAGGTAGCTCCGAACATGCGGAGGGTTTGGATAGGGTCATTCATGACGTTTGAAGACAAATACATGATATTGTCAGAGTATGCCCGTATTCTCGGACCGTGCTCATTCCTACAGCCGATTGGATGGTATAACTACACTGTATCATCACGATTTGACAGTATTTTGGAACGGCTATGAGTATGCTAGAACTCAAAAACGGTATTTCTGTCATGAAGGGAGTTAGCCGGGGTAAACGTTCCCATGCAAGAGCGCAATTTGAGATCTCGTCCACTAATGAAACGAATTAGAGACTGAGAGTACACTATGGAGCTATCATTTCCGAGTATTTCTGGGCAGCTTCGAAAACGCAGGAGCTCCGAATGGGTGGATTGTGGGAGAAAATGCAACTCCCTGCAGGAAATCCGAGGGTTGTCGCAAAGATACCCTCGATCTCGGATCTTATCTACTCGTGGAAACACCCAAAAATGTAGCTATATAAAGGAGCTACAATTTCCGTACTCCTCCAAGCAGCTCCGGGTATGCTAGAGTTCAGAATCAATGGTTTTCGGGGGGGGGGGGGATTATACGAACTTTGAGAAATGTTTGAAGACTAGCGAGGTATGCCCGCAATCTGAGACCTTGTCCACTCATGCAACCAATCAGAGAGCATGAGTACATCGGATATCTACTACCTCCGAGTATTATTCATTCACTACATCAAATATCTAGCACTTCCGGGTACTTTCAGGCAGCTCCGAGCTTGCGGAGGGTTCGTATAGGGCCATCAATTTCTACATGCTGAGACCTATTCGAAGATACCAGAATCCACTGATCGTTCGATACATTTACATCATTCAGTTAGTTGAAGTGGTGGATAGTGTTCCAGATTGCGGGCATACTACCTGAATGTCAGCAATTCATCGAAGCTCGCAACTTTTGCCTCTAAAAAACATCGATTCCGATCTCCTGCATAATCGGAGCTACCTCAAAATACCCGCAGAGAGTAGATATACGATGTTTTCATGCTCAGTGATTGCTTCCATGAGTAGACAAGGTCTCAGATTGCGGGCGTACTCGCTAATTGCCAAGAATTTCTCAAAGTTCGTATAATTTCCTCCCAAAAAACATTGATTCTGAACTCCTACATACCCAGTGCTGCTCCAAGAAGTACAGAAATTTTAATCTATTTATCAAGCTACATTGTCTGGGTGTTTTTATGAGTGGACAACATCCGGGAACGTAGGTATCTTCGCTGGAACTATCAAATTTCCTGCAAAAATTCGCATTTTTCCCTAAAAACCACCCATTCTGAGCTCCTGATTATTCGAAGCTGCCCATAAATACTCGGAAATGATATCTTCATAGTGTACCATCACTCTCCAATTGGTTCCATTAGTGGACGAGATCTCAAATTGCGTTCTTGCATGGGAACGTTTACCCCGGCCTACTCCTTTGATGACAGAAATACCGTTTTTGAGTTCTAGCATACTCATAACCGTTCCAAAATACTGTCGAATCGTGATGACACAGTGTAGTTATACCATCCAATCGTCTGCAGGAGTGGGCGCGGTCCGAGAATACGGGCATACTCACCCAATATGATGTATTTGTCTTCAAACGTCATGAATGACCCTATCCAAACCCTCCGCATGCTCGGAGCTGCCTGAAAATACCCGGAACCGCCAGATATTTGATGTAGTGCTACTATCCGATTAGTTCCATGAGTGCACAAGGTGCGAGAGTAGAGAGATTCCCGCTGAATGCAAATTTATCTCTAATATTTGCACAATTTTCTCCCAAAATCATCGATTCCGAACTTCTGCACACTCGGAGCTGCTCCATGGGAACGGCAACTGTAGCTCTCTGATTCTCCAACGTTTTCCGATTGGTTCTATGCGTGGACAAGCATCCAAAACGCAAACATATCCATTCAATCCCATCAATTCTCCTGACAGAGTCGCATTTTTCCCTCATAAACCGGTTCCGAACTCCTGCATACTCGAAACTACCTCGAAATACTCGGGGTCGTAGATTTCCGATGTACTCACGCTCTCTGATTGGTCCCATGAGTGGACGAGGTCTCAGATTGCGGGCATGCTCGCTTATCGCCAAAAATTCTTCGAATTTCGTATAATTTTCCCCCAAGAACCATTGACTCTGAACTCCTGCATACTCGGAGCCGCTTCAAGAAGTACGGAAATTGTAGCTCTTTCATGTAGCTACATCCTCTAGGTGTTTTGATGAGTGGACAAGATCTGAAAACGGAGGTATTTCTGCTGAAATCCGCATATTCCCTGCAAATTGTCGACTTTTTCTACCAAAAACTACCGATTCTGAGCTACTGCATATTCGAAGCTGCCGAGAAATTCTTGGAAATGATAGCTTTATAGTGTACTCCTACTCTCCTATTGGATTTATCAGTGGACAAGATCTCGTCCACTCGACTCGTCGGACTGCGTTGTTGCATGGAAACGTTTACCTCGGCCGACTTACCCCGGCTAACTTCCACGATGTTATGAATATGAATGAAACTATTTCGTTTTCAGGGGCGTCCTGATCCATCGGCTTGCAATGCGGACCAAGCTGCTCCCGATCTACTGAATACCGATGAGGAAATTATGTGCTGCCATGAACCTCCAACGTAAAATTTCGTTTTGAGAGAGAGAAACAGATACTCTCATCCAAAGAGCCCTCTCCAAAACATAATTTTCACTTGCAGATAAAATATTTCGAGATAATGATTTTCATCAATTCAATTCATAGGGATCTCCATCACATTGCGTGCGTAAGCTACGCAATAATGAATGGAAATACCCCTACCTATGTCTGGAACCGTCTCCAGCATTTATCCTCTGATTCTTTTCTCGAGTAGAATCACTCATTCGTTCGGGAAAATCCCAATTATATTGGAAAAACTGATAGCATGTTGCTTATGGCGTATAGAGATAATATATAATGATATTCCATCAGAATGTCCCGGAATACTTATCATTCACGAAACAGTCATCTTGATCAACGCGTCCGTGAGCTATGCGATGTGATAATGAAATGATATCGTTATCAAAACTCTGAGTTGTTTCCAAATTCACTTCATCGGCTTAATCAAAATAAGTCATCTATTTCTCAAGAATTCCGGTCGTCAATGAGGAATCAAGATGATACATATCAATTATGGTTTTCTGTCCGACTGAGCCCTAAAATACCTCTTAACTATATATATCATCCAGAACCATTGCGCCCGTTAGCTACGTGATGGAAGGAATGAGATTGAAACTAAATCATTCTCAGCCCTATATCATCGAATCAATCAGAATCAGTTCTTTGATTCTCCGACAAGTTGAATGCGATCAAATTCCATGAATCGTTGCGTCCGTAAGCTAAGCAATGACAAAGAAATTCCATATAATCACCCACTCTTGTGCTATATATTTCGAATAAATGAGTGTTACAAGTCGTAAGACGATTCAATCCCAAAGCTTACATTTCCTGCTGTGTCATGCATTTTTGTTCTCCCTGATGACATACAATACTTGAAATAGATCAATATCCTGAGATATGTGAAATCAAAACTGGGCCAAACACCCACGTCAGATATGCAATCATGCAATTTTAATGAATACGGGTCGTCCAAGCCTCGACTGACTTGCAATTAAATAGCTTCCTCCAAATGGATAAGAGAATCTGACACATATAATTTCATCTTCAAGTCATTCCTGAAAGCTTTCTAATATGCCATAGGTCACACAACAATAAGAACCTCATAGAACTATCACCTCAATTTTCAGCGAAAAGCAGGAGAAAGAGTCTAGTTTCTGTAAAGGAACCCCACGAAATGGAGCAAGAAGCCGTCAAAAAAAAATATCTAAGAGTGATTCAGGGAGATGATTCCGAAATTCTGTTTATCATGACTCCTCAACTGAAGTTCCAGGTCAATTCAGCTCAAAAACTCATCATCTCCGATGTAATATGGAATTTCAGTGAGATATCATGATCTGTATTTCATCTCATCGATTACCGAGACTCTATTCTGCCAGTGATGATTAAATATTCCACGAATATTCCCCCCTTTGAGAACTTCCCGCTCTCGAATATCTCTATGGCATCATAATAGACGTACATCATTTAGTGAATCGATCTATCCCATCGTTAATAGTCGAACTAGACCCCAATCCTTCAATTGATCACCACAAATAATTCCGGAGCGTGGCTCGCTTCACAGAGACCTACAATACCTCACTATCGGCTTCAAAATCCCCATCAAAAACACTTCTTGATTCATTTACCTGTCAAAAGCTGAGAAGACGAAGAGAGCCTCGCACCGGACGAAATGGTAGCCAACGTCACAAGGGCTATATCCCAAGCTTGCGATGCCTCCATGCCACACAGGAAACTGACTCGCTTCCACAGGAAGCAGGTCCACTAGTGGAATGAGCAGATAGCGTGTCTCCGCAGAGACGCCGATGCCGAAAGGAGACGAGCGAAGCGATCACGCAAACGTGGGCTCGCGACAGCCGGAGCCGACAAGGAGGCGTGTGTCTCCTGGCTCTGTGTAGAGCAGCGAAGAAGCTCCTCCGGAACGCCATCCTCGCGAGCAAGCAGAAGTGTTGGGTTGACTTGTGCAATATGGTCAACAGCGATCCATGGGGGACGCCCTACAGGTTGGTGATGAGCAAATTGCGCGCGCTGGAGGGCAAATCTGCCCCAACCGACAAGGAGACAGTGCTGAGAATAGCTAGGGCCCTGTACCCTCAGGGAGAACCCAGGCTCACTTTCCCCAGTCTCGTATCAGAGACCATCCCTCTATTTGACGAGGGGGAGCTGAGGCAAGCCGTTAAGAGACTTGCGAATAGCAAGGCCCCGGAGATCCCTAACGAGGCTCTGAAGCTCGTAGCTAGAGTTCGGCCCAGCCTTTTGCTTCAGGTGTTCAATAAATGCCTGCTAGCAGGAGTATTCCCGGGAGCGTGGAAGCGGCAGAAGTTGATTCTCATCCCAAAAGGGGAAGGCGGTGACCTGAAGGAGCACTCGTCAAACCGACCGCTCAACATGTTGGACAACTTGGGGGAGATGTACGACAGAATGGTCCTCAACCGACTGGAGAAGGAGGAGGAGCACAGCGAAGGAATGTCCGCGATGCAGTACGGCTTCCGCGAAGGGCGCAGTACGCTGCACGCCATCAAGTGTGTGCAAGATACAGTCGAGGCCGCATTGAAAATGGGGCCTGAGCCAGGGGGCGGGTTCTGCGCTATCATCGCACTGGACGTCAAGAACGCGTTCAACACTGCGAGTTGGGAGCGCATTTACAAGTCCC
>JAPYYZ010003397.1:0-11660 GCA_030522705.1 Eretmocerus eremicus | reverse complement strand
GTGTGTGTGTGTGTGTGTGTGTGTGTGTGAACGACAGCTGTTGTGTGGGTGGGGATAGCAATATGGCATCAGGAAAACGAATCTTCATTCTACGTATGACAGTTTTGTAGCCCTGAAAAGGGCCGATTTTCCGGAGGGGGGATGGAGTAAGGATGTGATGATGCAGTGTTCCATAACCACCAAGTTATCGCAGGCTCTCATCTGACGACTTTTTATCGTTCATCGTTGCAAAACTCCGTTTGTAAGATTTCTTCTTGTAGTTGGCTGAATGAACATCTCGTGCCAATCAATAACAGTAGTCTGCCAACATTGTGACATCCCAGTGACCTTGATATCTCTTCTCCATTCGTTTGATATCCTGATGAAATTTTTTCACTTGCTCCTCACTCACTTTGCCAAGGCTTCCGTCGGGAAAAAAGTCAAGATGATCATCGAGATAGTGGAGTTTTGTGCTCATCCTGCATCCAAGTCTTTGAAATTTTTTGAGCACGTCACTGACCAGGAACTCGTGGTTGTCTTCTCTCTTGTTTTCTAAAAAACCACGAGTCACCTTCTTGAAAGTCACCCATGCAGCTTTTTCTTTAGCGATCATCGTTCCCTCTCATTCATCATCGGCCATCAATTCTCTGATTTGAGGCCCGACAAAGATTCCCTCCTTTTTCTTGGCATCACTGAGTTTGGAAAACTTTCTTGAAGTATACTGAAAACATTCCACATCATTGTTAAGTGCCTTTACAAATTGTTTCATGAGCCCTAATTTTATATGTAAAGGGGGTAGTAGAATTTTATCGGGTGAAACTAGTTGTTCTGCTACGATGTTCTCCTCGCCGATCTTGAAGTTATCTCTCCTTGGCCAATCATGCTTTGTCCAATGTGCTTATGTTGCTCGGCTATCCCATTTGCAGATGAAACAGGGGTACTTAGTATTACCACTTTGTTGGCCCAGGAGAATACTAGACATCTTGAAGTCCCCGCAGATTCCCCAATTGTGCTCTTTGTAATTCAGCGCTCTCAAGAGGATTCTCATATTCTCGTGAGTTTCCTTTATCTGCATCGAATGAGCGATCGTTACTGAGCCGAACTTGTTACCGTTGTGCAACAAGACTGCTCTCAGACTACTCACTAAAGAATCAATAAAAAGTCTCCAATCGCTGAACTCTGATAGAGAAGAACTGGTTGAGCATTTTCTCCCGGTGTCACAAAGGGCTCGGTAGCTAATCGCGCCGAGTCCATTCGTGAATTGTCATCACAACCAAAATTTCCTGAATTCATCATTGCATCAACGCATGGATTGCTTAATGGAACAGAAGGCACCCGGAAATCTGGTCCATGAAGGATAGGTCTCACAGCACATGAACAGCAATCAGAATTTTCGATGAGGTATTTATTGTTGCGATTGTAGCCTTCGAGATCACACGAGCAAAAATAACATTCTCCTGAATGATTCGACAGCTTGAACCAGATCATCGGGACGGCAAACGGCATGCTCTCCTTTTGACCCTAACCTCAGTATCGCAAAGCTGGAACACAGCTTCGACAGGCTCGACTAGGAACGAAACCCTTCTCCAGATCTATCACCTCTATCTTGAAGTATTGTAGATGAAGGGAGTTCACGTTATCAGAGATAGTTTGACTCTGTCCATCAAACATGACCTCTCCATAAATTTAGCAAAATCGATTTTTACAGCCTCTAAGGAACACTTTGCTGTACGCGGACGCACGAAACTGTCTCGTACACCAGATGAAAAACGAGCCTTGACAACTTGCATCGACGAGGGGACGATCTCAACTGACGGCCAAAATAGCATAACATCTTAGACGTATAGCTTCAACAAAGGCAAAATTTCAGAGGAACAAACAGCATTTTTCACTCAGAATTTGCTCAGAAGTAGCTTATTCCGACCTTCTGTTGAAATGAGCACCGCTGAGCATACCTGAGCTCGTTGTCGTTGGAAGGGATTGTATCTGAGCTGTTGTTGAGGACAAGTCTTACGAACGGAATTTTGCAGCGATGGAAAACGAATTATCATGGAATTGGGCGGGAAGCTTTAACGGTTTTCGATGGATATCCGACGGATACAGGTGCCGATTTGGTTTTGCTGTATGCGCCGTCATTCACACAAGCTTCCATGTCGGGTGTGTATATAGGTATATTCATGTATGCATACACTAATCCTTCACTCGTGCATGTACAGTCGACAAATTTGATCTTTGTAGATATGAATGCTATGTTAGGACATATATGGGTTGCTATCATCACCCACACAACAGCTGTCGTTCACACACACACACACACACACACACACACACACACACACACACACACACACACACGCACGCACGCACACACACACACGCGCGCGCGCGCGCGCATCCGCACACAATAAACATTGGCAACTCCAACTTCACATCAACATTAACAAAGAAAACTGGCATCATGATATCATGTACACTCCGACTCCGCGTGTGGATCGAGCGAAGTCGGGAACGAGAGCTGTGGACGGCTGACAGCTGACGGCGCATACTTTGCTACCGGCCCTAAGCCCTTCAGAGCGCGCGTGACGTCGCAGAGAAATTATTGCATCTCAGAAACTGAATTCCCTACATAATTCTCAGATAGCTCATTTTGTAGCTCCACTGTCGTACTTTCGAGTACACCGTGTGGAAAAAATCGACAACCCCAAGTTCTCGCGGGAAAAATCCGAGAAAAGTGCCTAAATCAGTGTTTTTCGTGACTTTGAAAACGATTATCCCAGAATCCTGACGTGATAGGACAATTCTGAAAACGGATTCGGCTTCAGCAGCTTCAACTAGGCCTAGAACGACTTTTTCTCAAACGCATTCCAAAGGTCCAAGAATGTTCACCAGTGTTATTCATAACAATTGAATTTGCTTGTATCGGGTTTTTTGAAGTTGTCAATTTGCGGTTCATATATTAGTAAACTAGCATCCAGGGAATAGGAGACTTGAGAGGTTCGATTTTTCTCTATGATCAACTCAGTAAACTAATGGTTTACCTCCGGAGATGATGAGCGTATCCAAATGAATCCGGCTTATACGTATTTTCTATATCCAGAGTAGAGTTAAAGCCATGTCCAAAAGGTAAGACTCCTGCTCGCCACGTGGAAGATAGAGGTTCGACTTCCCCCACAGACCAACGTTGGCCTCCATCTATATCATGATTGATGACAGCCAATATCCATTTCGATTCACAGGACCACAAATCATTTTCGATCTGGACAATTAATGCAGACCAGGTGTACTATCAGGATTTCGGGTCGCTGAATCCAAATCCGTTGGAATTTCTGGTCCGTCACGTCAGGATTCTCCGAAAGCTTGAAATCAAGGCCCAAAAAGACAGAGAGGTTGTCAATGAAGTGTATCAACATGTAAGGTATTTCTCAAGAGCCACTCGGCGTTGGCTCGCCGGAAATGAAGAACATGCGCTTTCGGCACTGACTATCTCAACCATAGCCTTTACTTAGACTCAAAATTTGGGCCTCACGGGCCCATTAACTGGACTTTTCGCTGAAACCTCGCTTTCCGTCCCTAAATGGTTGAAAACCCACGGGAATCAGTAGGAATCTCTTCATGAACTCATCTGGTGGTAAGAAGTGCCTAAAATATGGGGGCCTAAGGTAGAGCTCCAAGCATCAACCCGATCGGAGAACAGATGGTAGAGCTTGATCTGCTCTCTTTCATAGCTCATCGTCCGAAACTTCCTCCCCGTGGTTGAGAGGGGCAAATCTAGTTAGAAACCGTCACATGGCTGGCAATCCCTGCTGCCCAGGATTCTGGAGGCCCTAGAATCCCTCTGAAAATGCCCATATGCAGCTGAAAACGCACAAAACAGCTTTAGCAAGACTTTGTACTCGCCCAGTCGTCATATGTTACCCAGCTGGGCTACCCATGTTCTGTTCCCCTTTCATCTCTTCCATGGTTCTCGAATTTACTACTACAGGTTTCCATGCGGGCACACAGACAGCAATACCATACGATTCCGAGACCGATCAGGGTATTGGGATGTAGGGTTCCCGGGTTCAGAGCTTGTCCAGCCGCAAGCCTGCAATCCTCAGCTCACCAGACATACTGGACAACCCTTCATTCTTTTCAGGCGGTAGAACCGCGAGCCTCTAAATCCTGCTCGAGCAACTGACCTGAGACTCAAGAGTATCGCACGTTCATCAGAAAATTGGCATCCCGCTCCGTCAACCATCACAAGTATGCAGGATTCACACGGCCGCGTGGGCACATAGTCACTCCGCTATTGCTAGCCGCATGGCTGCGTCTGCATAGTCTTGGTTTCTGGGCTATGGTCGAAATAGTCGGTGTCGAGGGCACTCGTCATACATTTCCGGCAAGCCATCGCCAGATTGACCTCGAACAATACCGTACATACTGATACACTTCATTGGCAACCCCTCTGCTTTTTTGGGCCTTAATTCCAAGTTTTCGGGGGATCCTGACGTGATAGACCAAAAATTCTAACGGATTTGGATTCAGCGACCCAAAATCCTCATAGTGCACCCGGTTTTGTTCAATTGTCAGCCCGAAAATAGTTCGTGGTCCTCCATCATGATCTGTCTTTGATTTGCGAGACATAAGATGAGCTTGATGAGAGCTCTCTTATCTAAACCTCCAATATAATCAGGCCTGGATGTTCTGAATTTCTGAATGAAAGAAAACGCGCAGTTTGATGTTACGCTTCGAGTGATCGAATCTGGGAGTGTTGAGTTTCCCTGAGTTTGGATTGACATGATCTTTGCAGGCCTTCCTCGCATTTCATTTACGTGCAAGATTCAGATTTCATCATCCTATTTTGTTCCCCAGTGTGACCATAAGTATTCGTGGATTCCACAATTGCATTTCTGACTTTGAGTTGCAAGAGATCATATGAGCTTGATCAGAGCTCTTTTATCTAAATTCCCAATACGATCAGGTGTGGATTTTTCGAATTCCTGAATGGAAGAATACGTGCAGTTTGACGTTACGCTTCGAGTAATCGAATACCGGAGTGATGAGTTTTCCTGTGTTTGGACTTAGAAAAGAAATTACCGAACGCGTGAAGAGAATGCAGCTAGTCGGAGCAGAGAGGTCCAAAACTTTTCGCCTCTCCAACTTAGCTTGCGCTACTTTGTGGTGTTGTCGCTCCTATACAGTTTCAAATCGCCAGCAAACAATGATATATTTGAGAATCTGACTACATCTAATATGTCGTTCATGGATGAATTGAAAACAAGAGTTTCCAAGTGAGAGCCCTCTGAGGACTCGGGAATGAAGACTAAATGCGTGAGATGCAACACTTTTCATCCTCACTGATTGGTTTCTGGGAACTCAATATGATTGGATCCATGGTGGCAATACACCTTGAATTCCCAGCTTGTGCAATTTGAATGACAGGAGATTATGATTTACGGAATCAAAATGAAATGCGTCGATTTCTCTGTTTCGGTCGAATGATTCGACAATGTATTCCGTAAATGTGGCAATATCCAGAGTTGTTGGTCTTCTAGGCATGAATCCATGCCGCTGTTGGATGATTGCACTATGAAAGATGGATGAGAGCTTGTTTCTTACTATTGAATGAAGAGCTTTCGCGGAGATGGGAATTCTGAGATTGGCCCATATTTGCTCGCTAAGTGGGAATCACCTGGCTCGGGTATGGGAGATATCTCACTATTCTTCCAGAGATTGGGAGAATGTCCACTCTTTAGTGACATATCATAAAGTATGTATAGTGGTTCTGTTAGTTGAAGGGCACAATTGTTAACAAGTTTGTCATGTATTTCATCGGGACCCAAGCCTAATCTTTCCTTCACGTTCAGCAAGGTTTCTCGTACTCCGTTTCCATCAACAGTCAAGCTCAAAACTACCGGTAGATCAAGTCGTTCGTTTACATAGGGAACAAAATTAAGATTCTGTTTAGTGTAGAATAAGGCGAAGTACTCAGCAAAAAAAGACTGCACCCGTAGTATCAGTTGACTCATTTGACTCTAGTTTGATATCGGGAATACATTCAAAAATGGTATTCTAATATCATTCTCTTTACACCGTGTAAATTGGCAAAAGGCCTTGCTATTGACATTTATCTCAGTTTCAAACTGATTCAAGTAGGCCTCCTGCGGTTGGTCAAATAATTGCTACCATTTTGTTCTTTGAATTCCAAATTTCTCATAGTTGGCTTCTATCCATTCATTTTTTTTCTTCTTGAAGTGGTTCAAAGAGGGACAAATGTGCAGACCAGACGATAAGCTGCCTTAAGAGCGAGTTACCAGCTCTTGTGATGGGCTCCGTGTGTCAGAGTCAGCCCAGGGATTAGTTCGAGCTGCGAAAGGAGTCAACAATCGACTCGGATCACCTCCCGGTCATCTCCAAGGACCGTTCCCGCCAACCCTCCCCCCCCCCTCCCACTTCTCGGCCTCAGACAAGTCAACAGTGTGAGGCAGAGGTAAAATCCACCGACTAACGCATCCCAGCCCGGGACTGCTTTCGCATTACTTCAAGTATGGGTGGGATTGCTGGTGCTCCATGGGTGGCGCGTCTCTTCTAGTGTCTTTCCTCGTCTTCTTCCCTCTTCATTCTTTGCGGTTCCCCATCTATCACGTTGCGCCTCTTGCCGGGCCTTGTGGGTATCTCTCCCTCTCTTCTTTGCGGATGATCGCCGTCTTGAAGTACTGTGCGTGTTATCCCGCATTCCCTTGTTGCGGAGCACTGTTGGTGCTAGGTTCTCGAGGGTAAACCGAAATCCGAGCCTCGTTCGAATCTCCGCGCGCTCTGTGTCTGTGTCAGTGCATCCGAACAATGCGTGCTCAGCGGAATTGTTGTCGAAACCACTGCTCTGGCACTCCGGTAGTGCTTTCTTCTTGTACTTGGCGAGATAGGCTCTGAAGGTGCTATGATCACCCAGGGCTTATGAGAGCCAGTAGTCGAGCTCTTCGTGGCCACGATCGTGGCCATCGCTCAAGGTGTGGGATGAGTCGGTGTGTCCATCTCCTTTTCGTTGAGCTGTCCCATTCTTTTTGCCACTCGGCAACGGTCGCAGCTCTTCCAACCTCGCGGATGGCAACTCGACGAGTTAGTTCATCTCTATCTCTTCGGCTCTCAGGGCTACTCGCCTCTCCTCAACTTCCGCGCGCTCATCCACCAGCAGGTCTTCCCAATAAAACACGTGCAGCGTCCGCTGAGACGGTGCGGTAAGCGCTGACCGTCCGAAGTGAAGCTCGGCACTGGATCGGTCCCATCACCTCATTCATATGCGCCGTGCTCGCTATTCTGCCCCATACGGGAGCACCGTGAAGCATGATCAAATATCTCACGGTGTTGAGGAGAACTCTTCTGCTGGGTTTTGGACCCCCAATGTTCGGCATCGGCCACTGGAGAGCCGACCCTGCCCTCTCTGCCTTAAGTGCGGCTTCGCTTGTGTGCGCTTTGTAGTTCCAATTGCCATAACACACTCCAAGATTTTTGATTTCCCTCTTGATCGAGATATTTTTATATCGAGTTTCGACCCGAATGCTGACTGATTTTTGAGCCTCGTTTGTCGATTAATAGCTCGGGATTCAGTCTTGGGGAAAGGCAAGTTTGAGGCTAGTAACTTTGAAATGACGCGAAATTTCTTGGGGCGAATTCCAATCAGAGACCGTCATGTCCAGTACGACAATCTTGAGCTGTCATTTACTTCAAAGGCTACAACTAAAAATTGGCTTCCACCGCTTATACGGTACAGGAGTAATTCTCAGTGGAGCTGGTCGCATGTTTGAATGGCTCAATCGGATTCTAAATCAGTTCTCAATCTTCACCTCGGGTCCTCTTGAGATGAGCAGGAAATTCTGTTGTGATTCCGAATAATACAGAGGAATGTCTAGTATATGATATCGGAAAACTTTATAACGAATCCGAGTGAGACGTTGATTCATTGAGATGGATTCAGTGACTTGGTACCATTCGAGATTCAGGAGACTTGAAAACAGAATGATTTTGGTATTCTGAAAACAGGGATGGAAGACAGAGAAGACAGTGAAAGACTCGCCCGAGTGCGGGCAAGAGTCCCTTGGCGGCTTGATGCCGACCCCAAGACTGGTGTGGCGACGCCCTACAGATATATCATGACTTCCCTTTTTTTGATGGCGAGGAAGGGAGATCTCTCTCTTTCCAGATATGAGGCTACGTGGTATGAACTGATTGGTTCTCTTTGTATTGAGGTCAATGCTCTTTGGACTACATCTAGCTCGGATCTCAGAACACTCGAATAAATTTATTCACTCTCGCTTATCAGAAGCACACACACTATTATCGCTCGATGCCACTCCAGAGCATACTAAGCGATGCGTATTAAATGCTTGTGGAGCAATGGGAGGATGTGGCTGAGTTTATGCATTTTCGTCCCGTACGCAGCATGAGGAACGATTTATGCCGTTCGGATTCATATACTTGAGATAGAGATTGGATTCGTGGGTGGGGTGTATGCACGAAAGAAGGTCTCACAAGTTATCGCACAGACCTAGGGTCAATGATCGGGAACAGATTGGGGAGACTTGAGAAACGATTCATGTGGTCCATAATTACGCAAATGTATGAGAAAAGAGGGGGACAAAAACTAGGAAGGAGGCCCCGACATCTCAATATCGCGCCCGTTGATGGTGGAAACGGGCATCTCGTAGCTACTCTTCTTCGTAACCACCAGCTCCTCTCACTTCTGCTCGGCAAGTTGCAGGTTGTGATCTCATTAACACTCGCCGACTTGGTCTAGTGCCCCGTTGGCGATGAGCTCCACCTCTCACGCAGTCTGAGCGACTTTTATGATTCCCGTATCATCCGCGGATCTCACGATCTTCGCTCCGCGTTGAAGCTTCACATCCAGGGAATCGTTGTATTGGGTGTTCCCAAATACAGATCCTTGCGCTATTTCTACTGTAAACTCCATCGCTGTGCGGCTGTCGTCAGTGTCGAAGACCAAAGCCCGGCGAGCAGATAGGTTAGTACCCTACCTACTAACGACTTATAGATACATTACCAGTTCGCGGAATTGAAGGCATTTTTAATGTCGAGTGCGATGATCGCGCCCCCCCCCCCCCCTCCCCGGGTTAGCTTCGAGTCCTGGTGCCATCTCGACTCTGTCCTGTACAGTTTTGATCGCGTTCGGTGCACTACGACCCTTCCCGAATCCGAGCTGCATAGACGATAGCCCGCTGCTCTGTTCGTAGGCCTGCTCGAGCCCACTCAAGACCATCCTTTCGTAGAGCTTCGCCAGCGTAGCAAGCATGCCCAAGGGCCTGCTTGAGGGTGCATTCCTTGGTTCGCCACCCTTACCTTGGGAGATGAGGACAATTTCTGCCGTTTCCACGGCTTTGAAAACACTCCTGCGCACAGACACTTGTTGAACAGTTCGAGGAGCCAGCTTGGCTCTGCGCTGGCAACTATCTTCAGAGTCACGTTTGGGGGCAGATATTTTGCCTCCCTCTGGTGGGGAATGAAGCTAATCTGCTTGCAGACGTGGTAACAGGTTGTGCCTCTGGGTTCACACAGAGCATGTCACCGCCTAAACCGGGTTGGAAAGAGCGCTACGCGCTACAGAAGCGTGTCTCTCTGAATCTTCAGCTCTTCTTTCTCCTCTCTAGGTCGTCCAGTGTTGATCACTCTTTCGGTCGTCGGTGTTCGCTTCGCAATGCCTCTTGCCTGGCAATTATCGTTTGCGCTCTTCTTTTCGGGTGATCGCCGTCTTGATGAAAACGACAATCTTCGCCCACGTCTCTCCACTACGAAGCATGGTTGGCACGAGGTTCTCAGTCGTCAGCTGGACACCGACCAAATCCATGAGCTCTGCTCTCTCTACACTCGTCTCCTCGCATTGGAAGAGTGCGTGCTCTGCGTCATGCCAGTCGGTTACTACCGTCTGACAGACCAGCGTTCCTCTCTTCTGGCACCGCTCCAGGTATACCCCGGAGCAGCCATGCCCGTTCATTGCCTGCATCAGCCATTAGTCTAACTCTCCATGAGGCCGATCGATCCACCTGGCTATGTTGGGGATCAGTCGGCTCGACCAGCGACCCTTGGTTGACCTGCTCCACTCCTTTTGCCATTCCTCCACTGTCTCCGACCGTTCAACCTCTGGAGTGAGGGCATTCCGGGTCGGGTTCAGCTCTACACCGGCGCTCTTGAGAGCCTCTTCTCCTTTCCATATTCACCCTCTTCCATCGACTACCAGACGAACTGGCGGAGAAGCTGCCAGTACGCACGCTGTGTCATAAGAGATGTTGTAATGAGCGCTGATCGTCCGGAGCGCGAAACGCCGCTGGACTGGGCCTAGTTCCCCGTCGATCACGGCATCGCTGGCTATTTCACCTCAGATGGCTGCACCATAGAGCATGATGGAGAAGCTGAGGAACGCTTTTCGATCCAGCTTGAGCCCTCCGCTTTCCGGCATGAGCCGCTAAAGAGGACTGCCCACCCTTTCTGCCTCCAGCGCAACCTCCCTCAGCTGGGCTTTGTAGCTCCACTTATCGTCGAAACACATCCGCAGGTACTTGAGTTCTTTCTTCAGTGGGATCTCGTGCCCTTTGATGGTGAAGACGTGCATCTGGGAGCTTCTCCTCTTTGCAGCTAGCATCCCTTCGCATCTGCATTTGGCCAGCTCGAGGTAGTTATCTAGGAATCACTGGCCAATGTGGCGGAGTGCCTCGTTGCCAGTGCACTCAACTTCTCACGCGATTTCGGTGACAACAACATATGCTGCGTCGCCCGCCAATTCAACCTGTTTCGCCCCTTTCGGGAGGTTTAGAGCGCGGGAAACATTATATCTCGTGTTCCTTCCAAATGAGCCAGAAACAGAGCTTGGGCTTTACCCGCAGACAGCACTAGCTCAATGCGTCTCCCTCCCGTATCGCAGATATGCACACAATCTCGCAGTCCAGCGCTAACGACCGCCAGCAAGTAGGGTGGTACTCTTCTGTTCAGGGACTCGTAGATGGGCTCCCAGCTCGCCATGTTGAACGCGTTCTTCACATTTAGCGCAATAATGGCTCAATACCCTCCTCCCGCCTGGAGCGCCATCTTCATTGCAGTCTGCACTCTATCTTGCACGCACATGATTGCATGTTGTGCGCTGCGCCCCCCTCCGGAAGTCAAACTGCATCGAGGACATCCCTCCGCTGCGCTCGTACTCATTCTCCAGACGGATGAGGATCATGCATTTGTACATCTCCCCCAGGTTCTCTAGCATGTTAAGCGGCTGGTTCGACAAGGGCGCCTTCGGAAAGTTCCCCTCCTTTTTGGGAACAGGTATCTATCCATCCATCTATGTATGTTCCTCACTCGCTCTTCCCCCCCTCTCCCTCCCTCTCGCCCTCTGCTCCCCCGCTCGCTGCTCCGCTGTAAGTACCACCACACTCCTTTCACAATCACTCCTCCTTGAAGATCTCTTACTGCCGCGGTACTGCCTCCGGGCGCATATTTTTCAGATCCTTGCATGCTCCTCATTGCAAGTCGCTGCACAGCTATCAAGATCAAATCTGTGCCACACGACTTGCTTCACCTCCTGGATTTAAAGATCTACATCCAAGAGCGAGGTTAGAACACCTTAGCAAGGAAATACGCGGCAGTGGCGAGGAGTCATCGTCGATCTCACGGATGTGCTCAGCATAAGTGTGCGGTACTTTCGTCCG
>JAPYYZ010003396.1:0-11660 GCA_030522705.1 Eretmocerus eremicus | reverse complement strand
CACTCGCTTATTATCATTGAACACACTACTATCGTGTGTTTCATTTATTGAGTAATTTTACGTCTACAATATAAGTATGAATACAAATTTTTCAGGTCATTATTCTCTCAAAATTCACAGATAAATGAGAGACAGCTGATCGATACATAGTTCCCTTTCATCTTGAAAGAACTTAAAGAAACTTGACATTTTTTATTCCTTCGACTGTAAGTGTCAATTGAATATTCATAATATAAGATCAGTCATCCACCTCTCCGCATTCCGCATAGCTTTATTCATTGAAAAAAAAAAGAAAAAAAAAAATAGTAAAACACTCTTTTGCCGTTTTTTCAAATGTCGATTTCATCGATTTGGCGGGTAGAACGACCGTCTTCAGCCTAGAAATATTGCACTTGAGTGACAACAATAATTGCATCAAAGAGGTTTACAACAATACTATCGTCATTGATGAAAAAATTTACTCACTGCATAAAAATGCATTTCTGTATTCACAATACACCTACTGCAAATTTCATTTTTGCAACACTATATGATCAAAGGTAGTTGACTTGCTTGATTACTTGAATATCTGTAAAATGCACGCATGATTTTTGTGCATGTAATATTTTACTCGTTTACTATTATTACGAGTGATACCGAAATTGAAACTCTTGTCTCAAATGATCAAAATTCAATAAGTAAGTGGATTCCGCGAAATACTGATTCGAACTGCAGATAAACAGGTAAGTTCTAGTAGCCGAAGAAAAAGTCTGAATTAAGATACAGCGAGACAAAAGTGCAATTTCGCCCACAGAGAAAACTACACATTTGTAAGATTTTGAGCATTGGTGACACTTTTCCCCACTCTTCAACAAGTTTGTCGTATTTTTGCCACCACTTAATTACTTGCGGCAAACGTGTGCGATAGGGCAATCTTCTTATCCTGTAATAATTAAGTCATTTCAATATCATTACAGTATCAATTTTCGGACTTTGATCTTATGTGTCATTGTCCTGTCTCCAGTTTAGAATTGATTTCGAACATTTTTTTCGTTCAATGCGTGTTGAATGTCTCCTCAGAAAAATGAATCGCCCACTCTCACTCATTTTTCATAGTAAGAACTTGCAAAATACGTTGAAAAAAGTTCATTCAATCGTATGCGCCGAAAAATTTCCGTCGCTCTCGATTGATTCGGTTCACCCCCACAGACGATCAAAAATGCTACTCAATACAAGGGCGAAATAATTTTCACCCTTATCTTTAAAAATACTCTGTGCATCTCTAGATACACGTAACCTGGATTTGGTCGTAATAATGAAAAAATGTAGTTAGAAAAAGTCAAAACTTTGTCAGAAATGTTACGAGAAAAATGTCTCTTTTAATCAATGGCAAATTTATGAAAAAACTCACGGGCAATATCTTGTCATTATCAAAAATACGGATTCCCACAGGATGAGTAAAAACTCAAATTCGTAAATAAAATCTTTCTGTAATGTTAGTAAGGTCTTATTAGTTTATGACAAAATTCTCAGATTCAGTGCATGGAATTATTTTGAATGCCTTTCACTAATGACAGCATCTCTGGCGATTATGGGATGCGGGCAGGAACGAATTGTAGAATTTTTTTTTGTAAGACTTTGGAAATCTTAAGTATTTCTGAAGATAACTCTTCCAATACAATTTTCGTTGAAATCAGATGAGCGTCAGAAAATGGTTGACAAGTCGTATTACATGGCTTGCGGGTCTAACATAGACAATACTATCAAACGTAAAGATTCTTGTACGGCTCAATTTACGGCAGATATTTGTACGCATCTTGGATCACACGAGTATATGTATAAGATACTTATTTATGTACTCAATATAGCTTATCAAGCGCAGTTTCCTATCATACACAAAGAGAGATATTCAAAGTTTAGATATTGCAGATTATACAAAGCTGCTGATTCAATTGATGAATGTAGTTCATGAAATTCGAGATCTGAGGTGTCTTTATACAGTACCAGCTAAAATTTGTCACTATGAAAAGACAAATATTCAATATGTCGCCGCGTTTCGGAAGTTACTGGACGCAAAATAATGTACAATGCCACTAGAAATTAGGGTGATCTGCTTTATGTCTATCCGGAATTCGTCAAATTTTCCTCTATTGATTGACGAAAAAAGATAGCATGACGTACCTGTCATTGTGAACATGCATTTAATTTATATTTATGACTAACAAAATTGAGTTTCAGTAAACATGTCAAGAAAAACATTCCATTAAATCTATAAATCTTACGAAGATGAATGAAAATGCCGATGTTCAGAATCCCGTTAAAGAGTCAATCATCATCATCAGATGTGATAACGCAGTCTCATCATTTTTTGTGAGAAAATACACGGCCACTGTGAGTGAGGCATATGCCGTCAGCTGCAGCCAAAGAATCCATAATATTCCATGAGCCTATTTCGGTCATTACAGAGCGTCGATTTGGGACTAAACAACTTATAAATTCTAGAATATTTCGAGAGTGCATGGAAATGGGCTTAAATTGGTTACATAGTTCCTATCACTCTTTATTTCTTGAATTTTCAAGTCGTAAGTATTTAATGAAATACTAGATGTATCGATTAATTAATGATTACAGTGGCTGAACAGAGATTCGTTTGGATCATGGAAAAAATCGTATGCGTTGGACTTTTCGATCACACAATAGAAAGATGAGAAGTCAAACGCTACAAATAAAAACGCAAATCTTCAAGACTTTCATGGAATTGAAATGGCATTTCTTAATGTTCTAATCATTTTCTCTCCACCTGGAGTTAAACAATAAGCCGTCAAGATCCGAAATCGGTATAATTTATATTCTTCAATTATAAAGATTATTATCACCCACTCAACTATAACTAGTCAGAAATGCTGATAAAACGTGGAAAGACTTCCTGCAGACTTATTTCGATACGTCATGTACATTTATTATTCATAATATCCCAACGCAGTCTATAATGGACTCAAACGAAGAGGGTTTGAGCTACAATTAAAAAATGTGTACATGCCATAGAACACTAAATAATTATCAAATGTACAAATTTCATTATAAAACCTACTCCAACTCCGAGTTGATGTTGTTGTTTCAGTATTGAAAAAACAATCACGCTACGTACTCGTGCACGTACAATCAATACTAGAGTATGAAAATACTTCAAATAATATACAATGAAAATATAATAATGGGTCTTCAACAATGATGATGATGAATTAATGAAATGTACAAGGGTGAATTGGGATCAGCACTTGCATTGCTCCAGAACGCATAAGTCCGTGTGCATACATGATCAATTGAAAAATTGGCAATCAAGATCCCGATAACAGTTTCTTGTTTCAACGTAAACCGTGGCGAGTCTCCTTAAATTGACGAGATTTGCCAATGTCAAGTGGAAACTCTCATACATACCAAATGAAATTAAGAAGGGCGGATTCTTCATTCTATATGACTATCAATTTCATGGCTTTCTCGCGTAAGTTCCATACTCGATCATTTTCCATGCAGTCTCGATTCAAATCACCGCAAATGATTGAATAATATTACTACATGCATACCCAGAAACAGTACGATAAAGTCATGTCGATAATGAGTATAACAGAGTGTTCAAACCACTATGAAAATAAATCATTCAGTTGCCTACACTCATTTTTTTCGATTTCCGATGTCACTTTAATCATGCTTTGCTATACGCTTTCTAAGTTCCTCTACATATATGTTCATTCCACAACCTTACTTATTTACTTTTTCTTTGCTACTTTCTCTGCTTTCCTCTTCATGCGTTCAATTTCTTTACGCTCTTTTCTTTCACGTTCCGACTGAGCTCTAAGTTCTTTGAGTTTTCGCTTTATATTTGTCTTATCATCGCCAACCACGCCTAAGGTTTTCAGATCTCGCGAGTCTAACCGCAATAGGCTTAATCCGTTAATACCAGCTTCTATGAATCGTGATGCCAAACCTTCTAATCCGATGCCGACCATCCACTGATAAACCTAAAAAATGTATTTCGACACGAATCAGTATAAACTATATAAAAATCAATCAAAGCGAATAATACTCCCAATGGGGACCACTTACGTGTTCTTTGGACCAATCAGTGATTAATTCTTTCTGCCAGAAGAGAGATTTCTTGTCATGGTCCAGACTATAATCGCCTGTATGGGGTGGCAACCAAACGTCGCCAGATTCAGATAATAGTTTTTCTGTGGAAGAACAGTTCAGTATAAGCCATCACGCTCCTAAAAATTCTTAGTTGAGCTCAACATTTCAATCTTGGAGATCAAACGATTACTCGTCGGACAAAAAAATGTGTTTGTAAACTGATTGAAGATTCTTTCCTCGTCCAACATTGTTATATGATCCACGAATATTTTAAGCACAATATTAGTTCAAGAAATATTCCAATGAGAACGTCCAATATTATTAGGACGTATTTTGCTTTCGCAAAAGCTCGAGATTGTATGGTTTCAACAGATTTATCCCATTCACTACATTCCTAATAATCTATAGCTATTTTCTTGGGGTGCATCAGAATAGCCAGAGAAATTTTTTTTAGATTCTTGTCAACATAAAATATGTGTTGGGTGACAAATGGAAGCTAGGAATCAAAGTGGGAGAGGAGAACACATGGGATGGAATTTTCTCAACATTCAAAATTGTCAATTTTTTTGCGATTTTTTTTTTAGATTTGCGCAATAGAAATCAGAAAATGAGAAAAGACATTACCATTAGGACTATCCGCAGTAGAAGTTACGTAAATCCGGTTTCAATGAGAAGGAAAAATAATATACGACTAGTGTACGCTTAGCTTGCAGAGGTGACTTTGACGATTTGATGCTTCCCATTAGAGTGATTTATGAGGATTGCAAGAGAGATTTGGAAGAATAAATAAGATGAATTTTCTTTGAAAATAATAATGTATGGGCGTTTCGGATTAAATATTTATTAGGCTCAAGGCCGACGTTTCGACAGAGTTTTTGCTGTCATCTTCAGGGCAAGTTAAATTAATTCAATGTACATTAGCAAGTAGACTGCCCAATGATAGCTGCGTCAGATTTTTTTTTGCCGGGCAAAAATTCTGATGACCCTATCATCGGGCAGTGTATTTGCTAGTATACATTCAATTGATTCAACTTGACTGAAGATGCCAGCAGAGACGCTGTCGAAACGTTGCGAAACACCCATACTTTATTATTTTCAAAGAAGATTCATCGCCAGTCGGACATATAGTAAATTTTTATGGAAAGAATAAGATGACCAGTCAAAAGTTCCGTACAAGTAAATTGAGATACAACACATTCATTTTCGGATGTTAATTACTAAGGAAGGTCGGAAAAGAAGCAAGAAAAGTCGAAATTGCAACCGAACGGACTAGCAAAATTTTTCCTTTGAGGAAGCCAAATATATACAAATCTACCATTACTACTCTGCAAAGTATCCATCTTTTCGAAGAAATGTTCTCAAGTTAGAATTATGCGAAGATGAAGAAGGTTATTAAGCATTCAGATCAGAGCTTAAGTCCGAAAAGTAATTTTCTTCCACTCAAGTTCTACAACCTATTCAAAAAAAAAAGAAGAAAAGAAGAAAAAAAAGTTGAACAACCTATTCAAAGAGCCTTCGTAAAGAAAAAAACAGACATGCATACTCAATGGGTGAGATCAACGGAATTTTGCAGTACCTGTGCTACTGTTTTTGGATGAATTGGGATCGTTCATGGTTGGGCTCACAGAGCCGCCCGAAGAAAGACTGGATGGTGAGCCCCCGGTGCGACGCCACGAGATATGCCCTGCCCCTAATGCAGTTTTCTTACCTACATAGCAAAAAAAAATTAACTCTCCAAAATTTACAATGACGATGGCAATTGATTTACCTCGACGATTCGCCTCGCTAACGGCTTGCCTGATTTCTTCAACCAGATGATTTGTGACTAGTGTGGGATCGTTGATCTGTTGATTGCTCAATTCACTAAAGTCTCCTGAACTTTCTCTTGAAGAGGACATATCTAGACTGCCAAGTCTTCTCTCTCTTTCAGCTAAAACTTGTTTCAACTGTTCAGCTAGAGACGCGGGAGGACCTTTTGAATTTCGAAGGAAATTTATTCGAGAAATTTACTCCAATATTTCATCGCAAATTATGTATAAGAATGTACCTTTTTGCGAGGATTGCCAACTTTGTTCTGTCAAGGCTCTAACCTGAGAACTAATAGTGCTATGCTGCCTTATCATTGTTGAATGAATACTGTCAATGTGTTTACTTTTTTGTGAACTGATGGAAGAGCTACTAGAGTAGGAACTAAGATTAGATTGTTTGGATACTGATTCAATTGGTGATCGTGTGCTGCTGTCTTGAGAGGCTCCGTTCTTCGAAGAATCTTCGTCTGTATTATCTCCCGATTCATCTAACCCATAATCCTACCAAATTTTTCCTTTAGTTAACAACAAAATTTGCAAAAGACGAATTTCCAATAGTGTTAAAACTTACAGAGCTACTGTTACTCAAACCGCCAGATCTTTTTGGAAGTTGTCGATTAGCTAAGCCTCCTCTGCTTGCCAATTCAGCTTTACTTTTGCCAGCAGAATTATCAAGAAGACAGTGCGCTGGGACTGCCTGATCTAATTCTTCTTTCACAGGCATGGGCAAAGGTAATTTTCTTTCAACTGTGGCGGTTTTATCTCCATCATCGGGACTGCTGAGGTCCGAAGTCTCGGTGTCCGATAGTTGGCTATTGGCTGATGAAGGAGGTGGAGGTAGTTGCCGCCGAGAAAGTTGCGGAGTTAATATTTTGGCAGTTGTTGCATCGTATGGCAATCGGACAGGTAAACCAAAACGTTTTTGGATATCTGTCAACTCGACCTCCAATGTAATGACCTGGAGTTTGAAACGAAACATTTTCAAGGTTCAAAAATGTGTACAGAACTAACGTATAGAGTAAACATCTTTTCATGTCTGAAAATTCAGATTTCCATTGCAGAGTTGTGGAAGCGCCTTTTCTATAAAAGAAATGAAGGAGAAAGAAATGGTATCGAAATCATATGATGGTACTTACTCTATCTTTCAGACTTTTGACAAGTGCATTGTACTCTGTATCTTTTTCTTGAAGGAGTTGCTGATAAAATTCGTCACGAGAATTTATATCCGCGCGTAACTCTCGAGCAGCCCTCCTCGCACGTGCATATTTTTGTTGGAGTATGGAATTCTGATTCGTTACTTGCGACAGCATTTCTCGGACATTCATCAAATCTTGCCGAGTTGTACTCAATGCTCGCTCTGATTCATGTAGTTTCAACCCAGACTCCCGCAGTTTTGCAGCGTACTCTTCACTACTGGCTCCATTGTTTTCAAGTTCCACGAGCTGTAATAAACCGAAATTCAATGAGAATGATGTCGTTCATTTAGAATATAAGCAATCATTTTCTTCAACAACGGCAAGAATTAAAGCAAGCAATATCTCAAAGTGATCGGTGCAGCAATCAACAACACTCACCTTTGCTCGTAATTTACTTGTTTCATCCTCAGCTATTGCTAATTTACATTGTTTCTGCAAGCAATAAAACGAACACACACAAGCATAGAATGAGCACAATTTCAAAAGAAATAAATCTAGAAATTCTCATTCAACACAAAAGGATGTCTATAAAAGCTACAAAAATAAGAAGAAACTTTCGTGTGCAATAAACAACAATCACAAGACGAAACATTCAAAGACCTGATTGACGAGGATCAATCTGGAATAATCTGCAAACTTTCACAACTACCAAAAAAAGATTGAAAAAAGTGTCCTCCGGTGAACCAGAACAATCAAAGCAAAAATGTGTTGATGAGAAACCAAACTGTACATCTCTGGCGACTCATTACCTCTTGCAGCAGTCTCCTTAAGCTGTCTACGTCATTCTGGCTTGAAAGCTGGCCTTGCATAGAAGAGCTGATAATGGGAGATCTACTTCTATTGTAATTCTCTATAGGACTGTGGGGTGGCTCTCCTTCAGAACAGGACGACATTGCAGGTGATCCAGGAATCACAGGTTTTGTTAGTTCTTCTGTACAACTACTTGCTTGACTCTCTCTTCCGCTAAGGTGATCATTTGAGGATGTATCATACCGTCTATGAATCAGAGAAAATGTCGCTTTCGTTATCAAATAAGATAGATTAAACATTTTTTTTACCACAGCGGGACTATTTTAGTATATTTTACGCCTATTACTCCCGCCCCGTGAAGCGGGAGTGACACGTATTTTCGTCCCCCGGGGTAAAAAGTATAATAATTAATATGCAACTGGGTAGTGGGAAAAGCCACCACTTCCCGGTCCTTATCGCTCTCGGCTTCACCTCGAGTGATAATATTCACCCGGGAGGGGCTGGTTCTCTTTCACTCCCTAGTTGCATAATGTAGTATTTGGCACTGCATACCGTTGAGCATTGATGAGATTCACTTGAAGTTCACGCTCTTTATCAGCTTGTAGACTTTGTTTTATCAACATTGCAACCTCTGAATTTTTTGGATCTCGCTCCCGTCCAATCACGAAACGGACAAGACCAGACGTGTTACGAAGCACACTTGCTGCATAAGCTTGAGTAACGCCCACCAAAGATTTCCCATCAACTTCAACAATTTGATCGTTGACTTGTATTCTCCCTTCTCGCGCTGCGGCTCCTTTTTCCGTGATAGTTTTGACAAATATTCCTAGCTTCTCTAGCCCGGCATCAGCTCCAACGCCCATGCCTATAATACTGAGGCCAAGACCATCGGGACCCTTCATCAATTCGACCGGGAATACCTTAATTTAAAAAGAAAAAGTATTAATAAGATGGCGAAAATATGACATCATCTGACTGAATATGCTATCGCGCTAATTCACCTCCATTTTTTCTACTCTTTTTTCCAACTCGTATTCAGCGCTAGCGGCCACAGGGTCGACGTCTTCATTGCGCCGGTCATAATCATTAACCGAGTGAGTTGAGTAGACTCGAATCGGTCCAACATCAAACGACACAACCGACGATTTCTTTGGTAAGGGACTTGGAGGAATATCCTCCTCGTCATCCTCCGATTCTGGAAGTCCTGCAACCTCCATCCAAAAGTGTCCATCTTCATAGTAATGAACTCCATTCTCTATGAGAACCTACGAGAAGAGATGCAGTTGGTACAAGAAATTACGAAACATTACAAGACTGCAACTCTTTTTAGAAAAACATTATCGGTGAATTACAATTTTCCCCGGTACTGGAGTGAAGCCCTCTTGCGTTTCAGTCTCTGTATCCTCATTCGTTTCATTCAAACTACTGACAGAACCTAAAAGTTCACTCTCGCTGCCGGTCACGGAGTCAATCTGACTTTCAGTCAATGAATTTATTGTTAAATCACTACGAGACCTGCATGACAAACTAAAAAGATCAAGCCATTAGAGGCATAATAGTTGTTTTTGACTTGCGATTAGTATTCTTATCGCCGTACCTGTAATCTTGTGTTGTGGAACTCACAAGACTTGCATCAGGAGCAGAAACTACATCGGACATCCAGTCTGCTACATTATCAGTATCTCCTTTCTCTTTCTGTTTGTGGTCGTTAGTGTTCAATTCTTCCTCTAACACATTACTATTGGTATTTGTCGGAACAGCAGTTATATCGGATGGCCTCTCTACTGGCGTTTTGGGGACGTCGGCATCATTCCTACAGAGAATATTTGAATAGTTGAGAGATAAAGCATATGTGATATTTCTGTTCCGATACATCTAAGTTGAATAACTATTGTCCAACCTTTGATCTTTTACGTAATGGAGACTATCATAAACTCACAAATTAAACGTTGTGAAAGAAGACACTATTAAAATTATTAGAAATATCACTGCGTAAACCGTTAATGACTGAAACTACAATAAGCTGAAATTCCACAGTTTGATGTATAAGTACTTACCGCGATTTTGTAATACTGGTTTCTCGTGTTGAGTTTAAAGTATGCGACGTAGTTTGGATTTGAGCTTTTTTAGTGACACTTTCTTCAAGATTTTTCATTTCCGGTGTTGGCTGTTCCAAAATTGCAGGCTTTTCGCCACCGCTTATTTCACTATTTTTATAAGAATTGTGCAGCTTTTTCTCTCTCACATGAAAATCTTTCTCATTCTTGGAAATATTTTCGACAGCTCCGGCTCCATACAAATTCGAAATTGATTCAGTAGAGCAGTTCGCCAAGTAGTCAGCTCTAAGTTTCTGTTCCTCCCAAGTAGTTTGGAACTGATCGTCTGCTGATTTTATGAATTGATTAATGGTTGGAGTATCACAATCTTTTGGAACATCCCCCGACGCGACCAAATGCTTTGAAAGTTTTTCGGTGTCCAATGAGCACTGTTCAATTTTCGTAAATTGATCACCAGAATACCTCTCATCAACGAGATTAGAATCATTATTGATTTGTTTCTTATTTTCATCTGTTTCCTTACTTGGACTATTTTTGAATACACTATTTTTCGGGAATAATATCTTCTGGCGATTGTTTTCAAAATTCTGAGATGTTGTTTTACACTCACTCTCCGTTTCTTTTTGGATACTTTTTTCAGACTTCAAATTCAAAATATCTTCAGAATCTGGGGAAGAGATTTTTTCTGCAATAGTGTGGGGAGATGAGTGTTCGTCTGATTCGGCTGATTCACTTCGAGCGTGTGGACGCCGTATGACAGTTGCGGTATCGGTATCATTAAAAATTGATAGATCTGTTATTTTTGAATCATTATCCGAGCACTCCTTCGTGTCCTCCAACGGGTCCTGACTTGAATCATCCGTTTTTGGATAACAAGCTTTATTATCTGCAATAGAAATTCATGACGATTTCAAGAAAACGCAAGATCACTATGATTTTAGTAATTGGCTCTTTAACACGTTCAATGCGGAGCCGTTTTCTCATCATTTTCGAGAGAACACGAATCAGACATTCTTACTCAAACAAGATTGACTGTATGGGGATCAAAATTTTTTTAATCTGCTTCTCAGGTTCAAAGTTATTCGAACCTGCAAAAATAGTTACCATTTGATGAAAATGTCAAGCCGATACGAGCCGAAATGAGAGAGACGAAATTAATCAGAGGGTCCCACTGGTGAGACCCATGGCAGTGATAGTGTTAATAGACGATAATTCTAGGAAGGCGCGATTCCAAGTGGAACAAACGCCATTTGGACTTTTAGAAAATTGCATTGATTAGTTACACATGATTCAATCCAGAGATGACCATTCGCTAAAATTCTTTCAATAATATGTAATGGGATAGCTCTCATATGAATGATTCCGCCGAAAGTGGAATTTTCTGAGGCTCGCAAAAGCCTCCGCGCCTTTCAATCGTCACGGTTAAAATTTTATAGGGTATATATTCTATCAATGCCCAACTTTGTACTTGGTTTTAGAATGTTTTTTGATCCCTCGGTTTTATATTGGATAATTAGAGGTAAGAATGCCAACTGTCCAGAATAAAATCTTCGCTAAAAAAAAAAAAAAACAGTACTGTGCGCCTAAGCAAGATCATTAAGACCTATACCCAATCATTATTTCATACTCTATAGTTTTAAGTTGAGCATTTCACCATTTTGCGAATCAAAATTTGAAATTCAGCTTTCGTACGGGCAGACGACATTTTGTTCAGAGATTTGCACCAAAACTGCTGGTACAGC
>JAPYYZ010003395.1:0-21469 GCA_030522705.1 Eretmocerus eremicus | reverse complement strand
ATTTGGAGGTCGTCCGCGTAAAAAAGATGGTTTACCGACTTTCCGTCCAGCAGTCTAGGCAAGTCGTTGACGTATAAGCTGAAAAGTAATGGCCCGAGAGAGACAGAGAGAGACAGAGACAGAGAGAGAGAGAGAGAGAGACAGACAGAGAGAGAGAGAAAGAGAGAGAGAGGGGAAATTGGGGCCCCCTGTACTCACCAGGCCTGCGCGGAGAGCGCAAAGCGGACCAGACGGTTGAGTGTGTGAAATGGGTAATTCAAATACCCGTACCGGTGACGAGGCTCGTATTTTGAGCGAGAAGAGGAATAATGCTCCATCGGAGTGGAAGGAGTATGGTCGTAAGCCAACGTCCCCGGTGAAAGTTTATCCGAATAAAAGTGACTATGCAAAAGTGAGAAATGAATAAATGAATTCCGAAGATTATGACGGGTAACACAAGGCAAGGCTATAAAATAAAAGAGTCCTATTGGCAAATTTCAATTGCAATGATCCAAAGGCACACTCTTACATATATGATTACATGGATGTGAAATGAGATATTTATTCCTAAGATAATAGTGATACAATACATGATTATCCGCAGATAGTTGAATACTTGTGGGTTGATGGTTCAGTAAGGCGTCTTTTTCGATCTATAGCTGTACGAAAGGTATGCTTACTATCGGTACATTACATCATTTTAAGAGTGAAACAAAGACATTTCGGACACTCGCGTAGGCATCTTACATACTAGGTTCCCCTGAATTGATTCAAACGTGCTAATTATGAGTCATTCCCAGTATCAATAGCGTTGACGATGAGAGTTGCATAGTTATTCAGTATAAAGTTTGTCTTGGCATGACTTGACCGTACAGGTCTGGATACAATCATCACACGCATTTGTGGAACTGTGGACGTTCCTTCCCTTTTTCTTTTCCATGATCTTTTCGGAGAGTTTCATGCATATTTCGTCATTGTTTCGAACGTTTGACGAGAAAAGAGATGGGGAAGCGCCAAGAGAATTATAGCGAGACATGAAGTAAAGAAACACAATGCAGTATTGACCACATACTCTAGAATCAATCGACTGGAGTTGCTCTGTATTCCACATGAAGAATTCGCAGTTTTTTCTGAGTCGAGCAGTATGATGACTGATCGTAGGTGGTCCGCCGTAGCTGTGGAAAAATACACCGTCTCCATTTCCATCAACGGAAAATGCTAGCCAATGTTCGCCGGGCAAAGTATGATCTTGAGAATCGGCAACAATGCACGCTGATCTATTTCACGCCTGTGGTATCTAGTCGGTAGGATATACTCCAATCGTCGGCACGTGAACGTGTCTGAGAGCTTGACGAATCTGGCGAGTGTTTATCGTAGGGCTTGGAGTATATGGGTTCCGTATCCGCGGTTATACTTTCCCCTCTCCCAGCGATGGATTGATCTGGTTTGGTCACAGCTTTCTTGTTTTTCTTCGCAGGTTCAGGAATCCTTGCTTTGTGAATTCGCTTTCGTAGCCAGGAATGTAAGCTATGTGCGTATAAAAGAGAGCAGGCAAAGCCCGGTCTCATATCGTGATATGAGCAATAATTTTTCTCGGAATTGATGAGTGTTTTGAACGACGGACAACTGTAGTCCTCAAGGTTCACTACTTGTCTGCCAAGAACACCCTCTAGTAGCTTGATTTTCTGATGGCCACGCACGTAGATGTTTTGAGCGCTGCTGCAAATGGCGCGTAGAATTTTGTAGACGTTGTCCAAGTTAGATTCACCATCGTACCAGGCGAGGGCGTGATCGAATGTCTGGAGATATGCATTCGTTGAAATCATTGCACTACCTAATTCGTTGGATGGATACGGTGGTTTTACAATCCAGTGCGATGTGGAATTGCTTTCGAGAGCCAAGATGGCAATTTCCTTTGGTGAAAATGCACCCTTTCTATCGTGGGACGCTCGAACGTCGACGACGAAATCCTTGCGCTCCATCTTGATGGCGTTGGCTCCCGACAAGAAAGGGTAGAGTCAATCGATGCGTGTACAATCAACTCCCGAAAATGACTCAGGACTGAGTCCTCACAGCGCCACCCAGTCGAATACCCGAGTGGTGGTAGTGGTGCGAGACGTGTCGCGGAGAGGGGGTATCTACGCTCCATAATCCATGATTACTTGGCGAATGATCACGATGCAATTGATGGTCTCGGTAAGAGCTTTGTCGAAACGAACTTCGATTCGAATGTCTCCATGACGAACGAGGGGCGAGTGCGTACCGCAATGAGCGGACATGTCGGGTGTAAAATTGAAAGCGAAGAGACAGTAGCCGTTCGGATAATCTTCGCGACTTATTCCCTTACTCCGTTTGAAAAATGGATTCCTGTGCCAGAGAACGAGGTGTTGTATCATTCGACATAGAAGGGCGATGGCGTCTTGAAATTTGGCTGCAGTGGTTTGCTCGGGATCTGTTTGCCATCTACGTAGAGGGATAGATAGTTGATCGAATAATTTTGAAAATTGAAAGGGTTCTCCTTCTTTCTTTTCTCTTTAAGCCTTTCAGGTCCTTCTTAGAGTCCTATATCGGCTGTACGATAGTTGTGTACTATAAGTAGCTGTTTTTACTGTGTGGTGGGCCTCGTTTCTTACGTGAACCGTGCACTGTTACACGCGGCGAGAACTGAAATTGGAAGGGTTCTTCTTCCTATCGCCATCGAAAGATTTCGTGTCCACAGAACCTCAAATCAACCTTCCTGGCAGTGGTCCATTCACCACGTTCTGTGAGCAGTCTCTGAGTATTCCAGCGTGCAAGGTGGATGATTCCACCTCGACGCAAGTGAGAGGATACTTTGGCGTTATAGTGGCCAGAGTCTTTGCGAGTGAGATCAAAACGCTAGAGTTCATTGTTGTACGGCGGACCAACAATGGAGCCTCCGATATGTGCACGCTGCAGTTGGCATTTCACGCATCCAACAAACGAAATGCGTCTTTGGCACGCACGAGACGAATCCGTACTTCCACGCCGTTGAGCAATGAACGATCCTGGTTCATCACGTCGACGTGTAGATTTCCCGAAAGGTCGAGAGTCTCTCCGCCCTTTAGGTACTCTTGTCTTGCAATTATGCCAGCATTTTCCCCACTATATGGCAATTCATCCATTTCTGACGGAGTATCAACGATCCAGAGAGAATTGGTAAGATGAGACTCTTTGGCATCGGGTCCGTAGTTTAAGAAAATTTCTATGTACGCTCGGTAAGGATGAGCATTATTGGATGGAAAGACATGCTTCTAATTGGAATGAACATCAACTTGGCTGAACAACAAGCGCAAGAAAATAATTCACTGGTGCCACGAATTTGTTGCTTGCTTCGGCATATGAGGTGATTATCACGTTGAGCTTGAGCATCGTATGTGCCAAGTCCAGGTAATCTTCGCCCGTGCCAGGGATGAGAAATTCTACTGGCGGCTGATCCGATAGAGAGGACACGGGCTTGTACTCGATGCATGACGTTCCCTCTATCGTGGTCTGCGTTATGGGGATCGTGTAAAGATCAATCTCCGACTCGATGCACTCGCAGCTTGACTGATCTGAGAACGCTATCTCACCCAAAAATGTCGTCTATCTTGAATTTTCGTTCCTGAGCTCTCTTCTTACCACCTTTCGACTGGCGACGATTTTTCAACTTGTTCACTTTTCGACGTCTCTTTGTGTCCAATCTCTTGACCTTCTTGGATGTTTTTTGTTTGGCTGACTTCTTACGAGGTCGAGAGACGCGTTTCAACTGCGCTCTACGTAGCGTGTCGAGTCCCTTATAGCCCGAGCCAGCCATCATATTCGTGAGCTTGGCAGTAGTTTGACGAGTGAGAGTTTTTCCAGATTCGGCCGCTCGGCTCCTGAGTGAATCTCGAAACGACATGTTGTTTTCGGTGATATCGTTGAGCACGTTCAAGCCCATCTTGAATGCTTCTTTGCCCACAGTTTGAACGCCGCGGATGAGATATGGAATGGCACGTCTAAGTAATCCACTTAGAAATGCACCAATCCCGTGTTCTCGCTGATTTCGTGAGCCAATGAATACGGGTACGCTGCGACCCTCACTACCACTTCGATCCATCAGTGTGTCGTAATAATTCATGATTAGTAGTCGCGTTTTGAATGAAGCGTAACGGTCAAAGTTCCGAACTCGAATGCTATGGGATCCCCGTATTGATCCCTCATATCAATATCGATGATCTGAAATGAGTTGTTCATTACAAGTACGTAGCTGCACGGAGTGTATCTCTTCACTATCGTGCTACCATAATTGTACGTCTTTGCGTCAATATCCACAATACGTAGTAGGGGGACAGTTACCTCACCTACAATGCATGTTTCGCAAACGTTGGAGTAGACGAATAGTTGATCTGGAACAGCTCTCGCCAAACTGGCTGAGTGCGAACCGACTCGCATAATTTTGATTAACCTCGGTTCGTCCCCAGTCTCGGGCACAGAGCTGGTGATTGATCCTCGATCAAAACCTAGAATACGTTTGACAGTTCTCGAGAGAAACACCGCTTCCCTTATTGTGTTCGTTTCAGACGGCTTGTAATGTCGAATGCTCACGTATCCACAGCGATCGTCGTGTACGAGTTTTTGCAACATCTCTCCTCCGTGAATATTCAAAATTGGATCGTTGATTGCATCGACAAGTGCTTGGATGCTTGTATATACACCGTGCGCGAGGTACCAGCCAACGGCTAATTTGCAATCTTCACGACTGAGATGGAGGACACTGCATGGTACGTAAATCTCTTTGAATCCCACCAGCCGTCTGCCTTGTAATTCCACGGATCGCGGTAATCTTGTCGAAAAATTTGTTGTCGTATTTTTTGGGAAATAATCTGTGCTACTATTGCTCGGTAAAACGATGGAAAAATCGTACATGTCCATTTTGAATATTGCGCAACTCGCTTTCGGGCACCCGAAAGTTAAATTCTTTAGGATATCCAATCCAGCTGACAAGATATTGTTTTCGAGGCCCTCTACCTCGCGACGCCAAAACTTCTTCGATTCTAAACTCTTGGCCCCCCGCTAACCGATCGCTGTGAACGGGACTGAGCTCCTCCTGATAGAATAACCCCTCAACTGGCTCGTCGTTTGAATCGTGTAGTTCGTATACGCACAAGCTCTGTCGCTTGAGCACTCTATGTATCTTGGAAATTTCTCCACTCCAACCTTTTTCATAACCTGGAAACGAATGGATTGTTGCGAATGAGAAAAAAAATTGGGTTATAGGAGGGGGTGTTTGACCTTTGTAAAAGACGTGGCGCTCTCTACTGACTCGGGCGTGGGTACCAATTCTGTATTTAGCTCTCTTTTGCGGCTTCTGCACCCTCCTTGCGCGTTTCAACAAGTTTTTGCGTGCCTCATGCGCATTGTAGATTGTCACAGCCGCTGGTTTCATCTTGATAGTTGAATGAATACTCTAATTGTACGCGTCGATCATTTTTTGTATCACATCAACGTGGCGGTGTGTATTATTGTGTGATAGGAAACGAAAAGATCGCTCCTTGAATGAACAGCTAAGACGTTCGATGCAGGCAGCTTTTACGGATCGATCAAGAATCACGTGAAATCTGATATCATTGTCGCGGAAGAATTTTTGGAATACACTGTTCACGAATTCCTTGCCACGATCAGTCTGGAGCATGGAAGGTTTGCGATGCCCTTCGAGAATCTTTTCAAACGCTTTTGTCACTTCTTGCCCCATTTTATCGCGTAAGTGTTGGGCCCACGCAAATTCACTCAGAATATCAATCACCACCAAAATATAAGATACACCGTCGTTGTAGCTCTTGAGATCGATGAGAGAAATGAGATTGCCTTCCCAAACTTTATCGACTCCCAAAACATCGTGATACATCCGAGAAAATTTTTTGCGAACTGGTTTGTGGAGCGTGAAAGCATCATGCCGCGTCAACCATCCTCTCACACGTTTTTGGTTCATCGTCTATCGTAACAAATCAAATTTCTAGCGCCAGAGAAACCGGCCGCCTGACCAGGATCAAAGTACTGCTGCTCGAGGGCCTCCATGCTGCATCGCCGACTCTCGCCAACTGCGTCCGCTGAAGGGGTGTTCGTATATTTACTCTGTCGAATGAATCTATGAAACAGTCGACGCGCGACATTCAGTCTAAATGGACACGCGCTGAAAACATCCGTGGACTAGTATCGTTGCAAGACCCTCTAGCAGTGGCAAGACTGTGTTTGTGAAAAAGTTTCTGGAATACATCGATACGATGTCTAATGTAAAATTCGATAGAATAATTTTCTACTACGCCAAATGGCAAGATAGATACAAAGAGATGATGCGTGGAGGTGGTCCACAGATTGAATTCTGAGAAGGCGTGCCACGATTCGAGGACTACTCGAACGATCCAATGAAAAAGAAGCTCATCATCGATGACCTCATGCGTGAAGTTTCCGAGAAAAATAATACGATAGTTGATTTGTTCACCAAAGGTTTCCATCACAAGAATATTAGTGTCATACATATTTTGCAGAATGTATTACACAAGGGGCAATGTGACATCTCTTTGAATTCTAATTACATAGTTTTTTTCGGGAGTCCACGTGACCGTGGTCAGATTCAACATCTGGCACGGCGAATCCATCCCGGGGACTGGCGTTTTGTGCAGGAGGTGTATCGTGACAGTACCGCAGAGCTATTCTCGTATTTGCTCATCGATCTCAAACAAGAAACACCAGACGAATGGCGCTATAAGACATGTATCTTCCCCGACGATGGCAACGGAATTGTCTACATGCCCAGATACGCTAGCCATCATTACAATAGACTTTTGTTGGATAAAAACTTGCACCCAAAGCTTCGAGCCTCAGTTCCATCCCGACTATGCGTGAGGGAAGACGTCAATCGTTTCCAATTAAGGAAAAATACATAGTACTCTTCAATGCCTTGAGACATTCGGATAAGGAACAACGCAGAGCGCTTTTGCAGAGAACTGACGAAAAATACGTGAAATACATTTGTGAGTGTGCGTTGAACGTATTGAGGGGCGTTGTAGCCTTGAACAATTGCCAAAAGAAGGAATTTCAGAGATACAAGTTATTGCTGAGGAGTTTAGTCAAGAAAACACCCGAGAATAGCTGGAAGCGCAAAAAACGTATCATTGTCCAGCGAGAAGGAGGGGGATTTCTCACCTGCCACCCGTCTTGGATCTGCTCTTACATACTCTCGACCGGGAGTGAGCGTGAGATGGAAAGAGCAAAGAAAGTGTTTCTGGTTTCTCAAGACAGCTTGCAGAGGATGCAGACAAGTGAGCCCGAAGTGAAATCTGCGCAGACTCCCGGGACGAATCTCACCCACATCGATCGAGAAATGCGCGAGATCCTTGATTCGAATGCGTACGACAGTGAAAATAACAAGTTCAAGGACTTTTTACAGACTCTGCTTCGTTACTTATTCTTTGTCGAAGAGAAACGTAAGCCTATGGAAGACTATGGAAAATCAGAGAATTGATCCAGTATGAGATGAAGATTAGCTGCCCGACGACAAGATTTTGGCGAGCGTGCCCAAGCTTTACAAAAAGAACACTGAACTACTGTTGGAACATTTGGAAAACGTGGCCAATCTCATCGAGTGGAATGATAACGGAGTCATTACTATAGATGGCGAGAGTTCGTGGGCAACTCCGAAATGTGGAATTGGGAAGATTCCTCATGGAACTCTCGATTGAAGAGAAGTTGTGATCTCGCCAAGAGTTTTGGGGATGAGTCCATGAGATCTCGTGACGACTCCGGCGATACAGTTATATCAAATGACGCGAAGCGTCCAAAGCAGAGGACTTCCACCCCCTCTCGCAGAGCGACGGGTAGGGATTGGATGCAACTAGAACTGTAAGCAAGAGTCACGCTCCCTACAACAGAGCCTCGGCTGTAGTAGGACTTGTCTGGCTAGTTTGGCTCAACGATGCCGTCAGATGGCAGGGACTTTGATCTTCTCTTGAACGGGATCAGATACATGAGGATTTCAAAATTCAATACACCGTCGTCCTTCTATGTGCAGCTACTGGAGGAGGATGTTATATACAATACCTTGGAGCTGGAGATGTGAAATTTTTACGGCAACGACAATCTCAACGGTGAATTGTGCACACCGTGGTTTGGATTGCGGAATGCAGTGCTCAAGGAATTGAAAATATCTGATTTACAAATACGAGTATCATGCTTTTCGGAAAAGAAAAAGTCCCAAGTTACACAGTATCCCTCTCTATCTTTTACAGCCTGGTATGCTGATGGCTACGGATATCCAAGGAAGATGGATTTGATGCAAAATCATCCAGTCTTTACTTTACGCGTGCATCAACAACGGCCAACAAATAACATTGACTATCGCAAAGCTAGTGAACGGTGTTTATGAGTTATCATCTCAATTCACTCTCACGCCTCCACGAGCTATTCTGTGTGGACTCGGTAACATCTCACCAAAGTCGATAGATGGCTGTTTTTGGAGTTTGAGAGCGAGTGAATTGTTCAAAATAGTGACAACGAATAGACAGCTGTGCGTGTACTTTGTTCAGAGAGGAAAGATTGAAAACTCTGCGCACGTTGTCATGACAAGCATAGGACGAGATAACAGTGATGTTCACGTGAATACTCTACTCATCGTATTTGATACCGCAATACTTATTAACGATGATGGACATCATTCTATTTGTCCAAATGACGAGTCTAAAAAATAAATCCCGATGGAAATTACCTGAATCTTTTTCTTCCTCTCGCACTAGCATTATCGCGCTGGCCTTCGCTAGCAACGCTCCCACTAGGGGTTCAGCGTGTGCTAGATTACCAGCCCCGCTAGCAAATCAACATTTCAAATAAACATTTGGATCGGCGATTATTCCTCATTTCGTCATATCGCAGCGCATCCCGAACTGACCCCACCAAGTATTCAACCCCAATTTTGCCGTGGAACGCAGGCCTGGATTCTTCGCAATTTTCTCCCGATCGAGTAGGATGCCTTCGTTCTCGGCGTAATATTGGATGTACCTATCTTCGCTCGCGTCGTCTGGACATTCGCGTGGCCAACCCGACACTTCTTGTTTCATCTTGAGAAACTCATCAATGTAGGGCACGAATAATCCTCTGTTCGTCTCGTCCTGGACCGCGGCATTTTGTTGATAACGCGCTACCCTGTACTGCCATAATACATCAATGGATAATATTTCATAGACCTTGGATATGGCTTCTTGCAATCCGCACGACACCCAAGTTCCGTATAACGCCCGTTCCGCATCGGTCGTGTGTGTGCATTCCTCTTGATTCAGCTCTTTGCAACAAGTGCGACAGAGCGGGAACATGAGTTCGTTGTGAACACGGTATGGGTATACAGGGTGGAATAAATTATCCGATGGGAGCACGAGACAGCACACGAATCCTTGTACGTTTGAAAAGTTTTCAAAAAATTCCCCCGTCAAGGTGAGACAATCGGAGCCTTGGTACACGGTCGGATGTCCGATTGGAAATTCGCCGTATTTACAGATGTAGGGGTACAATGAGCAGACGTCAAGGTATTCGATCTCTTTGCCAGCCTCTACTTAACACATGGTCACTAGATTACTCGTACGCCCGCCGTCAAATCCATCGCGAGGGTCCAATGTGACTTTTTGGACGATGGGGGATTGCGAATCGCTGCTCTCAATTCTGCGAGTGGTTTGATTGTTTGATCAAACTCGTGCTCCCATATTTCGAAGAGTCTATATCCTTGCCCTCTGATTCGACGAGAGATCCTTTCTGTATTCTCGTACCGCTCGGTCATACTGCTGCGATTGTTTAGCCTAATATTGGGATCGTTTGGATAGCAAACGTTACACCCATGATAGTAACATCCGTGGAACTGAATGACGGTTTCTAGTGGACCCGGCATGTAACCGTCCACGCGCAAATCGTCAAAGACAACGTGGTCGCGCCCCCGCCTCGCGTGTTGAATTATACAGTTGGACGTTTGCTCGAGGTACGCGAAATACTCGATGGCCTTTTGGCTCTGGTGATCGGCTTCAACGTAACCACGTGGCGGTATGACACCAATGAGTCCGTCTTCCATGAAAGTTGTTGCGAATGCCACCGTGCAAGCTCCCGCGAGTGTCACAGGCCCCGAGAACGGGCACACGCTCGTAGCTTCGCAAAACCAGCTTAAGAGATAGATGCACGTCAATTCATACGCTCGCCAAACTCTATCGTGATCAAACTCGCTCATCCTCGTTTTTTCATGAATTCTGGTTATCCGTTCATTTTCGTCGGATTGATTAAAATTGTCCTCATCACTTTTCTACGCAAGAAGACGGGAATGCAAAACTGGACCAAAAATTAGAGACTTGCACTTATACGTGAGTCGATTTCGATCGGAAAACACATAACCTTACTATACCGATGGACTGAAGGGCGTTTTCTAGACCGAATATCCCAAATCGTAGATAGCATTGAGTTTTCCGGTCATGGAGACTCTTGTTCAGTGCTTTGAGATCGATCCTTTGAATATACCTAGAAGAAGTTTGACCGAAACCCAAAATCCTATGATTTAGAGCAGGGTCCTTTGACCGAATTACGATCATACGATGTGTTGATGTTTTCGACTTCCAAAAGGTGCATGCTTCGGTAAAATTTCAGATTTTCAAGGATTCCAAAATACAATCCAGTGTCGGTTGCTCCTTATTTTGGTGGGGAACATCAGAACAAACATAACTTATGGAGTTTGGCTGAAGAATTCAAAGAATTGACGGAGATCGAATGCGACAATGCATCGATATTCCATATTACGGTCGAAAATATCTCAATCGATACTCTTCAGTTCTCAGAAATTCAGAGATCTAAATTTTGTACAACAATAGCTATCCTCAACCTATTGATGAAGATGTATGTCAACAAGATTCCAACCATTACGCTCTGGTTTGGAATCAACAATTATGTTTTTTTTTGAGCCTGAAATGTCGCGATTCTGCCGTATAGCGCACCCTGAAAGAACCCCGTACACAACATATGGTTTGTGCATCCGGGCCGATATTGATGGAATTTGGGGGCCGAATAGATTCAAATGCGTTGATCAAATGTCTCAATGGCCGCTAAGCAAATGAATGGACATATTTTGAGATATTCTTCCTTACGAGAATGTGCTCGACTTTGGGGGTGAGGGCCACTCATTTTGGTCTGATTTCGAACACTTCTCGTGGCGGTAATGTAAAAGAGAGCTCCGTGCATTTGCAATGACGGGAATGAGAAGATATCCGAAATCTAGACTCGATTCATGGCTGATAGGTTATCTCTGGCTCTTCTTCATATTCATCAAATGGCAAATACGAATTATACGAGGCAGATCAGCAGTATTGCATGTGATTCTCTCGACTGCAAGTTATTACGTCGATTGTACAATATTCTAAGCGGGAATATGCTTCTCGATCAAGTGCGCATCATATGATCGTCAAGATGAGAAGAACTCGGACCGATATCATGCTCAGAATTGCCCGATTTGAAGTATCTGCTTCGAGGATAGCAATAATTGGATCGTGATATTCTTCACAGTCTTTTGAGATTCAGACACTCAAGAGGTGAGATGAGGGAGGCAGACAAAAGGGCGGGGTCAAGAAAGGGGGAATGCGAGGTCAAAGAAAACAGAGTGCAGAATATGCTCGTCTATCGAGTGCAAGTATAAAATCCCGTAATCCAAAGTCGTAGGCGTCCTTGGGATGCAGCCTAAGGAATGTGATCAATTGGAATCATTCTGTAAACCCAGTTTCGAGGTGAGTTTCAGACGAACTGATTTTTCTGAACTAAATAAATCATTCGACGTTAAAAGATGCATAAGTGGGAATGAACAGGAGCCATCCGGAAGCTCAGCTAGCAAACTATTCTCTTTTCCTTCTCCCTTACAATGGTACGAATCAACAGTTGGGGAGAGATGTTTCTGCAAATCTTCAACTTGATACCCTCTTCTACAAAAAGGTAGTGGATGTGAGATGGATGTGATGCATAGAAATCCATTCATTATCATGCAGAGCCGTGATTAGAAGATTCAGGGTCCCATTTTGGATCGCTACTCCTCATTCACATTCCTTGCTGCCTGTAACAACTGCAGGGTACATTAACTCAGGAAAGACGTTGATCGATTGAGCAGGGAAGTATCACTGCAAGAAAATCTCAACATGATGTATATAGATGACGTAAATGGAAGGATGCCGGAGTGTACATGCAAGAATCAAGATAAGGACTACTCTGACAAAATCTGCAATCGAACTATGATCATCTCTGTCCATTTTGATTGGACTCAAGGGTTTGCAATGAGCACTCTCATCTCTTCGAATCTACTTATTCACACTTCTTTACATATAGATCCCGATCTATTCGAGGAACTCTGTAACATCACCAGTGTGGGAGCTTGGAATTATTCTATTCTTATCACCAGCTCGTGGTCTGTTTGTAGCATCTCTGATCGAATTGATTAAGTTATGAGGGGGATACGCGATATCTTTCTCATGTCTAGCATAACCCAGATACCACAGTGCGCTTGGGATATGAGCACAAGTGCCGAGAGAACGTCTACCACTTCTACAGAAACAATAGTATCAATCTGTGGTGCTCCATCTTCTCCGATCTCATCGTCGGCATCAATCCTCACAGGCGTGTAAGCGATCCAAAGCTGGTATTCAGCCGCATTACGGAAACGAGACTCATTTTTCGCTCGTGAGAGTCCTGGCTGAGGTAGCCTATCTACGTCACGCAACATCTCAGTTTGAAATTCTCCATCCCCATCTCCATCTCTCTCTAATTTGTCTTGGACATAGGAGGGAGCCAAATTCACTTGACATATTCTGGTCGTCAGCTCTCACAGGTACTCCTCTGTTAGCACTGGAAAATCTTGCAAACCACCTCGATCTAAGTGGACCCAGCGTTGAGAATTTTGACCAGAAAGATTTTCAGCTTCAACTCGGATTCGAATCATATTTTTTACTCTTGTCCTTTCTAACAACCTCAACGATTCCGATGCGGCCCGAGCTCAACGCTCGGGCTGCATCGGTTCCTTGCATCAAAATCAGAGGATGATAACTTTTGATCAAAGCTCCTGCTATCTTGTAGAAGTTCCCGAGATTCGAGACGTGAGCCATGGGCATGACGAGATTCAACGTTTTCGTTAATGATGTTGATTCGACGAACTCTTCGTCAGTGAAGCTATGTTCGTCACGAAATCTGTCTTCATCGCGAGCTGTTGTTCTTATACCAGTAAGAAAAGTTTCCAAGTATGGTCCTCGAACCACATGATAACGGCGAATAGAGCGCAAGCCTTCAAATAAAGGACGCAAAATGTAACCACGGTTATCCAAATGTTGAGTACAGGATCTGACGTTCTCCGGAAAAAATATATCGCTCCGTAGAAATGCGTCAACCTTGCACTCAATTGATAGTCTTTTGACACCCGAAACAGCATTAAAATGAAACAAGAACTACTTCGATCTTGAGAACGTTGAGCATAACGCGCGTTGGATTAGCTGCGACAGCTGTTAACTCTCGATGAATACTCTGATTGCGAGCACGGCATATTCTTGTTTGCACATTCACCTCTAAGGGTGGCCGTTGAGGAGTTTCTCTTCGAGATATCGCTATTTCACACTCATCAGCATTCTCATTCCCAAAAATATATGCCATTTGTTGGCCATTGAACCTTTTGGTACATACATAGCAATTGAGATGGTTTGGGAACGCCATTCCATGAGAATTTCAGCTAATTGAGTCACGAACGATTTTCTCACTCCACTCTGATACCTAGTGGATATTCGATGAATATGACTGTCTACATAAAATTTTGGTATTGAAGATTGTAGAATCTCACTCCAGTTTCCTTTCGTATCAACTCTTACGGGTCCTTGAACACGATATCAAAATAGGGAGGATCGTTTTTCGGGAAAGAACTCAGTTACGGCATGCGATCAGCCATGGGATTTGGAACCAATCGCTAAATATAGCCGAAGCGGTTTTCCTGAAAAGATACAATCAACCCGATTCCACGGCTGGGTTTCCTAGAGCAGATGAGGCAAAAAATGAGAAGCTCACTCACTTCGGGAAGGATTGAATGAAAACACCTGTACTGAGTTAACGGTAAAACTAAGATCACATATTAATAAGCAACAGAGATTCTTGGAAGAGATGACTATGTACTGCACAGCTCTTGAAGTCACCGTGGGAATCAAGGTTATATAAAAACTACAACATAGAAGCATTGTTCCGATTTTCGATTTGTTCAAAACTCTATAAGAGTATATCTTTTTGCCTTTCAATGAACGAGTGGATGGATAGAGTCAGGGTTCTGCTCTTCATCGATCCACTGTAAGGACTTCCTCGATTATGTCTAATTCCGATATTGACATTTCTCAATGCATTAGTGAGCGCGCACATCAATGATGTGAATGATCGAATCCTTCAATGTACTTTAGTCGGCATTGAAACCTCGTCATTTCTTAAATTGTTTGCGAGAGCAGAACTCTCACATCTGGATCTGAAGAAATCAGGATCGAAGGCATGCAGTTCTGGTTTCAATGATTGTCTTCGATCATTTTGGAGCTGACTTTCGAGCGATCGACATAAATCAGATATCTGGATTCTTGTAAGTGTCTATGTGGAGGATGCTGATCATTGCAACGATTCTCAGGTGATCTGGGTCAATAGTTCATCACACACAGAACTTATTCTCAACCATCCACAGACTTTCTCCATTCGGCCTCTTTTCATATGATCAGAAACCGTCGAACAACCGGGAGATCCTGGAACTCAGACTTTTCGTCTTTTGATTCCCTTCCAGAAGCATAACACATGATTCTCATTACTCACTCGTCGAGGAAACGAGGATAATATGTACATAGAGAACATAGTACTCCGGTAGGTTGTACAGAAACACACGAGTTTGTATGAACGTTGCAATACACGATCTCATCATTGACGCACTGAGTGACTCCGTCAACTTCGGAAAACTCACTTGCAACGGAAGTTACGGCATTTTTAGCTTCAGAATAATAAAGTGTCATCCACTTCATTCTGTTGATTCTCTCGATGGTGACAAATCAAGTCACGTAAAACTATGAGAGAGCATTCATTCGCCCTCTAACTCTGATTGAATTATTTGCGGAAGTGTTCATCGAGTCGATTACAAAGACCAATCTCTCACGTACTGGATCTACGAAACAATAACTATTCTATCGGATGAAAGACTACCTTCCAATGCGAAAACTGCTTTCATTTATTAAGCTCTGCACCAACGTGCGTGTTCTGCCTTTTTTTTCTTCGACTTTTTTTGTTTCTCGCCTCCCCCCCTCCCCCTCCCCTCGGGCTCTTCTTTCCTCTTATTCTTCCGTCTGCCTTCTTCATCACACCTATTATGTGTCTGAATCTCAAGAGTCTGTGAAGAATATCACGATGCGATCATTGCAATCCTCGGATCAATACTCCAAATCGTGCAATTCTGAGAATGATATCGGTCCAAGTTCTTCTCATCCTGACGACCAAATAACGCGCACCTGATCGAGAAGCATATTCCCGAACGGAATATTGTACAACGTAATAACTCGCAGTCGAGAGAATCACATGCAATACTGCAGATCTGCCTCACATGATTCGTATTCGCCATTTGATGGATATGAAGAAAGGCCAGAGATATCCTATCAGCCATGAATCAAGGCTACACTTTTCGAGCTTGAATCGTCCTCTTATGTGAATCAATGATATTTAGTTCGTAAATCGGCATTGTCCAGGCAATTTTCTTCACGATGTCAGTCGAATGCATTTTTCCATTGATTAACATCTCGACGATCAAATTGCGATCGATATTTCATTACAAATAGGCCTCAAATTTGAGGTTGATAGAGAAATATAAAATTAGTCCTCGAATGCCGATTTACGAACTAAATATCATTGATTCACAAAGAGGACGATTCAAGCTCGAAAAGTGTAGCCTGAATTCAGGCGCCTTCGGCACAAAAAAAGGCGCGAATGTATATGACTGACAACGAGACAGAGAGTTGCCGAGTCCTGGATAGCTCATCTGGCAGAGCGTCTCACCGGCATTGAGAAGGTTCCCAGTTCGATTTTGAGTCCAGGCGATTTTTTCCACGATGTCAGTCAAAGATGCATTCTTTCATTGATTAACATCTCGACGATCAAATTGTGATCGATATTCCATCACAAATCGGCCTCAAATTTGAGGTTGATAAAGAAATATAAAATCAGTCCTCCAATGCCGATTTACGAACTAAATATGATTGAGCCATGAATTAAGTCTAGAATTCCGGATTTCTTCTGATTCCCGTCATTGCAAATGCACGGAGCTCAGATTCTAGCGAAGTGAATCTTACCGAGATGATTACTGCCACCAGAAGTGTTCAAAACCAGACCAAAAAGAGTGGCCTTAACCCCCGGAATCGAGCATATTCTCGTAAGAATATCTCAGAATCTGTCCATTTGTTCGCTTAGAGGACGAATGGACAGATTTGCTCAGCGGACATGAGACATTTAATCAGCGCATTTCAATCTATTCGGTCCCCGAGTTTCATCAATATTGGCCCGGAGCCACAAACCATATGTTCTGTGCGGGGTTCTTTCAGAACTTTGATTATTTCGGAAAAATTTTTGTACTGAATTCGGATCCCTCTGGGTCCGCCACTCATCATGTGCATACCACAATCTGCTCGCGGAATGATTTCCAAGCGGAAATTTTGATTCTTGCCTAGGAAAATGAAGATTCCGCATGTGCTCATATTCCCCTTGCGAGAGTGCATTTTTCCTCTCGCAACATGCATTGTGACTTTCTGATGCTTCAAATGGCCAAAATAGCTATCAGAGTGGATATATAGTTAATGGATACCAATTTATATCTATCAGATCGATTCCATTCGAATTCGCGTAACAGTAGCGATCTCAAACGCTGAAAGGTGCCTTTTTTCACTTTTTGCGGACGAAAAATTTCAATGTTTCAAACTCAATTCGGGGGTACCATAAAATCCACTCCCATGCTAAAACCTTGTTAATATATCAGTTCAAACCTTTGACAAGAAGGAGTTGTGCTGATACTACGGAATTTCCCAAAATTTAGCATTTGGCCGTGAAAACTCGGGCGATACTTTTTATCTCACTTTTACTGTATTTTTCGAACTTGTGGACTCTCTTGCTCTATGGTTATGGTCTAAATGATGTAAATTTGTGAGCTCATGTGTACCTATATGTGTGGGGTTGTGTTATATTCGCACAATGTTGAGCTTCTTCGGATTCTGTGGATTTGGGGATGGAATAACGGGTGTAATGTCGCGGGTGTACGTAATTTCCATTCAATCGCGAGAATAGGCATAACTCCGGAGCCACTCATCCGATTGCACTGAGATTTTGTGAGAACGCTTTTCTGACCGTAGGAAAGCTATCCACGGAGAGTTTTTCGGGGAATTCGGGTGATTTGGGACAATTCTCCGGAGACGTTCATGGAAGAGTTATCATTGAACGAGGGCGAATATTCATCCCCGCGTATTTATGCACTCTAGGAGAAGCCTGCCGACATCGTGTGAAAAATCGTAAATTTCAGCAAATAATAATCGGCCGACACGTGCGATATTCTCTTGCCGTAGCATTTCTCTTCTCTCTAGATGGGATATAACATGCAAGCAGTGGGTCGGAGAAAGCATCGGCGAAGCGGGTCGGAAAAAGCGTCGGAAATTGTTCCAGATTCTCAAAGAATTAATCTTCTCTCCCCTTCTCAAGGATTCTGAGATCGATTCTGATAGGATTCGATGAATTCAAAGCCACCTATCGATATCCGATCGTGCGTTTCAGGAATTTGAACGAGACTCAATGTTTTATTCAACGATGCATACCGAGGTTACGTTTACTCCAGAAAATGACCTTCAGAGAAATGCCTCTGGAAATCATGGTAATATTTAGATTGATTAATCCACGTGGAAGTCTGGGCCTTGATTATTGAAGAAATCATCAGAATCTCCGGGAATTTTCCGAACATTTCGATGAGACGTTATAGCGAATTTAAGTTTGTCCACATATGGACGGCCCCAAATCACAACAGAATGAATCCATTCGTGGCAAAATCAAGTTCTTTATTGGGAACAGTATGGGAAGAGTCGATTATGTGTAGGTTATTCCGCAATGGAGAATCACTCTGAGTTTCACGCCACCGCAACAGAATCTTTCGCTTGTCAATGGAAAGCTCCTTATTTTCCGAACCAAAACAGAATGAATCCACATTTTGTATTCAAAGGAATCTGCTCATCAACGACCTCCGATGAGTCCGTAATACTTCGGAACAATCATCTGCGGTTGGGAGATTATAACGAATTAGTTGTACTCCTATCCAAAAAGGCAGCGAATCACCGAAATATGAAACCGAAGATGGATATTTCGCTGCTCAAAATTCCTTCCTCTTCCTTCGACTTTTCGAACGTTTCAAGTTCGGAGATTCTTTTCCGTGAATTATATCTTCAATCTCTATCAACGAAGGGGATTCGGATTTGGAATATGATCGTTCAACCATCTGCCCCGGTGAGGATAAGCCATTTAAAGCAAATATCCTTCAAATTCTCGACAACGATGAAAGCTGGGACATCAGTCCGAGGATTACCCACAATCCGAGGAGTCATCCGAACTAGCACTGGAAAATTCAACCACCTCGTTTAAATTCGATCAACTGGTTGAAGTCTAACCAGGTGGTTGAATTTTTTATTCAACCAGGTGATTGAATTCCAACCAGCCGGTTGGATTTCAACCAGGTGGCTGAATTTTTTTTCAACTAGTGGTTGAATTTTTGGTTGAAATTCAATCAACTCTTTACAGTGTACAAATGATTCTCACCGTGGTGCACCGGCGCGTACACACTGATGCCATGGTAATATCAGGCAAACCGGCGTATGCACACTAGCGCAATGCATATATCAGACGAACCGCCGAATGCACACTAATGCAATGCGTATACCATTCCTTTGCATTGTAGTCCAGTACCGCGGGCAACCGTTGACGAGGAGAGTGCGAATAAGTCAACTCTAGCGACAGAGACCTGCTGCTGTCGCCAATATTTCGTGCGCTCTCATAAACATACCACAAAAGAGTGGGCACAGCTCGAGAATACAAATTCGGATATCTGTGGCATTCATGATTAGGGATGTAAGAGAGAGAACTGTCTGGGAGTATAGAGGATCAAGTGAAAGTCTGATTTCTCCTGCGCAGCAAGAGTGCAGGATGGGAGTGATAAAAACATATGATTTTTGAGGTAGGGACCTATGGGACTATTCTGACCATTTTCCGTTATAGCGAATCACTTCTTGCACTAGACGCTCTGGATAGAATATATTCCCTTTCCTGGGTCAACAGCGACATAATCAGAAGAGCTGAGAATAGTTTTCTACATTTGGCTCCTATCTGACATCTGAATCAGGAGTTCAGAATGGAACCTGATAGAGAATTTTCAAAATCTACCTTGCCCTATAGTAGAACCAGCCTAAATATGCATACCCACAAAACTCCAAGCCCATTCGAGTCGAAGAAATGGCCATCGTAGCATACTTTGGGATATAGATATCACAAAGTCTCACCGCATAGTTATTTTTCTCATCTGCCATTAGATTCATGAACTTGGAATGGACATCGATCATAGAATCAGACATTGAGCCATGTCCCCTTGTAGGATTGGTCTGAACATACATTCACGCAGATCTTCAAGTCTCTCTGATACAAATAAGGTCTATGATAGCAAGATATCTCAACCAAGAAGCTCAGAGTTTCACCGGATAGATGTTCTCTTTCTTGTCATTAAAAATGAGAATTTGAAATGGGAGTTCATCATTGAATCACAAATCCGACCATGTTTTTTCGTAGGATGTGTCTAAACATACATTAACAGCAAATTTTGAGCCTCCCAGATGCAAGGAACATCCAGAACAGTAAAATGTACCATCCAAATATTGCCATCTTTCCATCGTGTAGCTTGTTCACATCTGACTTCAAAGTCACACAGGCAAAATGAAACTATCAAAAAAAGTCACAAAATCGACGTCGTTTCTTCAAAGAGCAGGTTCGCTTCTCAGTTTGAGTCAATCGCCGGGTATTTGAAACTGGTGTATATGAACAAAAGTGCAAGACTGCAGTTTCCGTAGTATAAGAATTGCGCATACTTCGCACGTTCGAGACTTCACAGCGGCTGCAGACCGAGTCTGACTCAATATGGCATATATACAAGCGCCAATTCTTGATGCGCTCCTCCGCTCTAGATTATCTCCTCCGCCCTAGATTCGTCACTTACTGGATGCGCGCGAATATTCAAATAGCTCATCCATCAATTCATTTGAGATTCGAACTCATAGTTGATTCTTTAGGTACGGGCTTTGGAGAAGCGATAGTCTCCATTCAAATCTCCCGAGAAATCATCCCCCATACAGCCGTTAACTCATTCATCCCTTTGCCCTCCAAATTTATAATCATTTATCATCCTTGATGATTCGAAGAATAAAGAAAATATATATCTATACCTGTCACTTACGAGCCAAGTTTAGAGAAATAGCTTACCGACTTGTTCAAGATGGAGGATGTTAAGGGCTCTCAGGATCTCGAGGGCGTACTGATCATTCATCCATTATCAAATTTTGAATATGATATTTGAAGCTGGTGTTCCCATATGTGTTGAAAAAAATATCTTAAAGAGTTTCCTTAAGATATTTTTGACCGAATTGCAATTTTCATTCAAACTCCTTGTGAGGGATTCGAGGGTCTGAAGAGGGCGATTGTCTTGTCTATCTTGGGAATTCAGGATAGAAGTATAGCACAGAATTCTGCGAAAGAAATTAATCAATATCAGGATCTTGCAAGCTTCATCCCTACATGGTTTCATGAAAACTATTGCAGGATCGAATTCGGAATCATGGCATTGAGTCTGTATGTACGTGTGCACGTGTTTATGTGTGTGTTGCAAGAGGTTCACTCGTTCATTCGTTTGTTGATTCACATGAAATTCTCACGGCATCTCAAATAGTTAGGTATATCAGAATATATCCACGCCAATTCTGACGAGAATCCTTTGCTTGGGGGCCTCCATTCTAGCAATATCTCGAAAAGAGAAAAAAAAGGAGAAAAAATATTCCAAAGAATTCCTCCGGAGAAAACCCATGGAAGAACAGGAAAAATCGATAGATTCCGATTATAGAGATTGATGGACTGATGGAGACTGTATCCTGTCAAGTGGAAAAGGATTCCCCATATACAATCGATTATATCATATCGATGCAAACACAGAATGGAGGCTGATGAATTCTGAAACGTTGAGGAGGGATTCCATAGTGCAACGCCCAAAATGTGGAGGGTTGCATTAAAAGGGAGGTGAATTTGTATCTTGGAAAATTCGATTGAAACTTCCGTGATCCAGCTACGGAATCTTACCTTTTAGCCTCAGCAGCTCGTCGAGTGGTCAAAGTTGCAGGCAAAATTA
>JAPYYZ010003393.1:0-20083 GCA_030522705.1 Eretmocerus eremicus | reverse complement strand
GTTTGAGAAAAAAATGGGCAAAAATCAGAGTCAAGATTATCGCTTGTTACGCTTCTGCAATCAAAACCTTGAACACGAACAGAAAACCTGACTTGTATTTTTTTTCTTACCGATGTTCTTCAAGATTCTGGTGGTCTCAAGATGCTTCGAATTTAGTTCCACAACATGATGACTTCGTCATTGAGGTCACTTGGTGTACAACACAACACCGGGGTGGATTTGTCAGGATTTTTACCTTGATGATGGATGAAATGACTTTTCAATCACAAGTTTGACCAAATGCTGAATCCCATCTGGAGATCAAGTTATATTCTTTGAACAAGTTGTTGACGCTATGAAGATACTCAGGCATATGTGATGAAAGATCCGAGGAAGGTCGTCCGTATTGATGTTTGAAGAGTGTTTGTGCAAAGACTTAGCCATTTGTCTTCGAATGTTATGGCTTATCCATTTCTAGATCCGTTAATCAATCCAAAGATGTACTGAGATCTTGCAAATCCTCCCATAAGAGTTCTTATTCAAGTCTGTTAGGTTAACACTGGGTGAATCCTTGTTAGATCTAATTTTGCCTCGTACTATATCAAGTTTAATATTGTCAGCAGGGATCATAACTTGGTTTCCAATATACGAATCATTTATTCAGTGTTGGGTGCATGTATGAACGAATCGTGACGCACTTTGCAAAGGTTAAGATGTCTCCCGTCATTGAGTCAACGTTCGGTGTAATCTAAAGTGTTTTGGTAAAGATCAGCTGAAATTTGATGAATGTTATGTTCGAGGCTAACCCACAATGGACCATAGTAGATGGAGAAAAATTGTTTTGTCCGTAACTTTGAACATGTGCATCGTTTTCTGAAATGATTGGTATGAAATACGCATATCACTCAAACCCTGCAGCATTGACTGTGAATTCTCAATGTATAAAAACTCCTCCCCAAACCTCTTGAGATATACAGACCTTTGCACTCCAGTTCTTATGTACACTCAGGAGCAGTCTGAACTGTGCAAGATCTTCTGTCCCACTCGCACTCCTACCCCAACCTATGAGTGCGAGTGAGACAGAAAGAGCACTCAGTTAGCCGAACCTGGCCAGTTCAGACTGCTCCTGAGTGTACATCGCTTATTGGTCAGTTTTTCCTTCGTGGTCATCCGCCATGACAATTCTGACATCCGTTCGGTATGAGTGAAGTTCCGTCACATTCGGTATAGTCTCAATTTCTTATAGGTACGGTAAAAGTAGATACAAATTTCAGTCGCGTTAATTGTCGTGAAATTACGTTCAACACGACGCAGAATCTAAACCAGAAACGAGTCCAGCCGGACGAGAGCGATAATACATTATTATCGGAGCGGGTGGTGCTGCTCCTCGGTCAATTAGTAATTCCGTGTTGAATATCACAGTAGTCACCGTGAATTACTCGGCCAGACTGATAACCAATATCGTCGCGACGCTGGATCATCGGGTCTGCGTCGCAATCTGACTACGCATTATTAAACGAGTCTCCGTCATTTTGCGCACAATTTGTAGAGCTCTCAATCGAGAATTTGGCAAAAGTTGGGAGTGCAACGAGATTTGACGCTGTTACGGAGACGAGGACACGCGGTTCCAGTGCTCTTGTGGCATTAGAATATAATGTCTGACGAAAACGGCTTCCGCGTTGCATCAGTTGGCTCGATAAGAGCTGCGCTATCTCGAGCTATGTCATTGTAGAAATGCCGGATAGCAATATAGGCGGCAACGATTCGCACCCTCGAAAGCGTGTCACGCGCTCGCTCCATATCTCGAAATCGACGCTCGTGCACTCGGCTTTCTTTGCCCCATATTTCGGCCATCGCATACTTATCTTGGCGGATTTTGTGCTCAATCATCTGAGGAAAACTCAGCGTTTGATGCAGATACTGTGAGATAGCGCTATTGGCTCTTTCATGTCTCTGATTTGGGTCGCGTGGGAGTGATTCGTTCATTTTTTGACCAATGCTCGAAAAACGAGTACGTGTCGTCAGATGCCCATAATCCGAAGAATTACAAAGTTCTCACATATTTTGAATAGTCTCGTATTCTCCATAGTAATACACTGTAAAAAGGTGGTTGAAAGAAAATTTCACCACTGGTTGAAAAAAAACTCCAACCACATGGGTGAATTTTCAGACAAGTGGTTGAGGTTTTTTGCTCAACCATTGTTAGAAGTTTTTAGTCAGCCAGTGGTTGACAAATATTAAAAACAGAAGATACCGTGGAATAGAGAAAAACTTCAACCAATGGTTAAAAATTCAACTGATTATTGAGTAAAAAACGTGGTTGAAACCAGTGGTTGGAAATTCAACTAGTAGTTGAAGGCACAACCGCATTGATTAACAAAAAAACTTCAACCAGTGGTTGGGCAAAAAACTTCAACCAATAGTTCAAGTTTTTGGCCTAAATTTTTTACATTGTAAGTAGTTTGTTTTTCACCTTTTGATAGCACGCAGATATGCTTCGTTTCAATGAGGTGTGCGATTTCGTCATCAAAATCGAGACATGGCAACATATTCGACCACAGCATCCTGATGCAATATATTAGTAATGAATAAAGTGTCAATTCTAATGCGAATAATTATTCAAACGAGGTCCACCCGGGATGAATTTATTTAAACGAATGACATTTTAAATACATTTTAATACTGTATTGCGGAGTTTAGATTCCTCGTAAATACGATTTTTAGAGGAAACCATGCAAGGTGTATCAAACCACAAATTCATACATCTCAATACGCCTGATTGATCAGCCGATTGCCTCATTAGAGAAAATTATCAATAAAGTACGTATGAGCAGAATGAGATCTTGATGCATTTAGTCCTTGGTGACGATGCGCGAGAAGATCTTCAGGTAACAAATTTCGGTCTGCTGAGGCGCGCAACCTCTTAAATTTTATAAAAAGATGTCTGCATAATCGTAAGACCCCCCCCCCTCCCCCCCAAGTATGAACGCTTGTCCGCAAATACAGATTTCCCTTCATTCCAAACCGTACTGTCGTCGAGAAATGCGCATTTCCACGCACTTTGCTTAGTTTCCAAACGACCGCATGGATCAGGATCACCTTGCGGGACTGTTTTTCCCCTGGGCACCCTCTTGACCGAGGGTAGATATACCGCGACCCGCTTTTCTTCCCCTTCGACTCTGGCGGTCATTGACCCGCGACCCCGTCGTCCCGATGTTTGCGAGCTTAGGCCGTGATACGGCTCTATAGATCGAGCCCCAAATACGAGGCTTTTCTCCCTCGAACGTGTGCCCGTGGGGTGATTACTCCTCGGGAAAATTCTTCGAAATTCGTTTCACCGCATGTACGGGAAAATCGCTCGAGCAGAGGGCGGGATAGTGGAATTTTCCGGGCTAATTTTTACGAGTGGGCTTTCGTAAGCAAAAGCTCCCCTCGTGTCTCCGGAGACGTGATTCGAGTGCGATCCATACGAAGAATGACAGCCTGTGGAAACGAGATGGAGGTATAGGAGGAAAATTCGCTATAGGGGTGTAGATGGATGAGAGAGAAAGAGATTTCCATGCTTCCGAGGGAAAGAAAGAACTTCCGCCTCTCGCTCTTCGCCGTGAAAGATTCCGTTTTACGAGCTGTATAAGCCGCGGCCAATTCCTCCTATGCAGTCTTTCCAATTTTTCATTTTCCCCGCTATATACAGATGTGCGGCCGAGAGCTTCTTGTTTTTGACAGGGGCAAGCCGAGAAGGTGCACACGCGGAGAGCAGATTGTGGCGAGCTCTTTTTTTTCTCGGTAATAAAAACCTCAGCTGCGAATAAGAGGGCTGCCGCGATCGTGAAATGCCTCGTCAGATGAACGATATTGTCGAAACGGTGAGTTTTTCCGAGTCTCGATCGCAGCTCCGCCGCGAAGAAAATCTTTGAATGTCGAATTCTGCTGTGTTATGCAGGTTATTGACTCGTAAAATTTTATTCTTTGCGATAGCTCGCGTTTCGACGTTTGATTCCCCGCAGCTTTTGGTTATAAAGTGACGAAAAAAAAGTCGAGAGTAAAATGGAGCTACGTTCGGGTGAGAAACTTGTGCGAAATTGCGGGTTTGCAAAAACTTTTCTTACATCTCCGTGTGATGTATCTTGCGTGTATTGCCAGAATAGGAGGACCAAAGCGATCGGAATAGTTGGAAGTGGCAAAAACGATGACCCACAAAAATTTATGCGCAGTAAAGCTGATTGCGTTCGGAGAAAACGTGTAAACAAACTCTGCATGCGAACAAGTTTGTGATGGGACGCAAAAAGTTTTGCGCCGTATACCGTCACTGGCAGATAAGATTCTCAAACGCTTTTCGTCCGAATCTCCAAACGCTTCCCGGAAAGATCCGTCCGCGACAAGATTCCTCTATATGGCAAAACATTCGCGCGTCAACCCTAAAAATGTTCGAGAGCGACCATTTCAAATTTATCGATCTCGCCCCCGCTCTAAATCACCCCCGAGCGCATAATTCACACAGCGATATCCCGTATACATACATAAAGACATGCGCGCCCGGAGAGGACGTAAACAACCTGGGCACACTTTAAACCTCGGAACATCTGCGCCCCGCATAAAATGAAGATCGAAGTCTGCGTTTCGGGCTTCCTGTTGTTTATTTTTTGGTCCACCATAGAATGGCGCGTGGCTCGGCCGAGCGTATACGTATGCGTATATCCGGCCTCGGATGCTCGATGGGGTGTGTAAAGTGTGGAATTTCGAAGGTCGCGGCAACTATATGCGTAAACAACATCGGTCCTCTGCATCCGGATTTGATTGGAGGCTCAAATAGCCGAGGAGAGCCGGGGCAAAAAGTCGCCCGCTTTGTTGCGCGCTTCGTCTGAATGGAGACCTCGGGGTGAAAGGCATTCTTTTGGCTCGGTTCTGGGTCTGGACCACCGTGGTGATACCGATTCGAGTCGCTAATGTAGGGCAGGCACAGAATTGAACTGTGAGAATTTCGTCAAAAGCTGTGAAGAGTTGGGGGTCGGAGGAGAGAAGAGTATGTCAGGATTTGAGCGAATCGGAAGCTCGTTTCACGTGAGGATTATTGAAGCCCGAGGGATTTTATTGGTTTTCCATCGATGCGTGCCGTAATAAATAAAAATCATCGATCAAAGAGATTGGATTGGAACGTATATTCATGGCTTTATGGATTGGCAGGAAGAGAATCTGACTTCGGGGTATGATTTATTTTTCCGCGTATTCGTATACGCGAAAGCGCGCTCGATGTAATCCGATTTTCAAACAGGAGCCGCTCTATCCAAATGTGGAAATCGATTCAAATTTATTACCCATTGATGGATCTTATGATTGTCGTTTTTTAGGAATTACATTCACCCTGAATCGAATCCTTTCAATTTTTAAACATTTATTATTCTTTTTTTTTCAGAGTCTGAAATATCGCGCACGGAGATGAATGGGCGGGGAGGGCGGAAAAGGGTCGCCTCATTCTCGAGGAATTTTTCAATCTCCTCTGATCCGATACAAATCTGTGCAGTGAGAAATCTCGCTATTTGTGCATCATGCGTTGTTCACCCGCTCTCATAAATCGTATAATGGGAGCGTACCAAAATACCGGGGGGGGGGGGCCTTCACCCCCTTATTGAATTCAGATCTCAACTCGGATCTCGATTGGCGATCATTTTTCATTCACATTTTTTCCCTTTCATTTCGGATGCGCGCAGCGCCAAATTTCGAGGGGCAATCTCCCTCTCTCTCACACACATACTGAAAATGTGGGGACATCTCCCCGCGACTCCTCCCCTGCACATGCGACTGTATCACGATGTTGACACGAGGGATATCATTAAGGGTGGCGCACCGACAATTTTTCAAGCGCAACACTTAGCCGCGATATGCCAGAGTAGTGTGCGTGAACCACCGACGTGTCAGTGCGTACGACAAGCACAAAGCGCATTCGACGAATATACGGGACCGCGGCTCTTTCCTTTGTCGGATTCTATACTTCGACAGTCGCGCCCTAGCGGTGACCTTGCAACCTATGCGTACGCTACTGCGACTTTCCGTAGGCGTTACTCGCGAACTACTCTCTTTCTATGTGTAGTTCTTAGTTCTCGCACACACTGCGACAGTAAGAAGATTTTCTTTGTGCTTCGTAGTAATGGTGGGCGCCCGGTGTCGTCGTTTTTCTCCATCCAATTTTTCCGGAGCCTCGTCCGGGCTTTGGGCTATGTTTGCTCAGGGAATCGGGGGTACACCGATAGAAAGTAGGCTAAATCGAGGCGAGTGGGTCGCTCTCGTCTCTGAGGAAGCTCCGCGCGATATCTGTTTCGTGCACGACGCGATGCTCATTTGAATAATCTCGCGATGCTGTGTGATTCGTCATTCGTTGTTTGGATTGATTTCAGTGCTCTGGGCAGCAGGTATGGCATATTGTGTAATTAATTTATCATCCACGTCACGGATTGTTGGAATTAGAGTTATCTCAACTAGGATCGTCTTGATTACTTCAATTCTGAAGCAAAAGCGTGTCGGATTCTATTATAAAGATGGGTAGCTCGATTGAATAGGCTCAATTTGTTGAAAAATGTACCACTTACTGTTGCGATGATGAATGGAATTCATGTTGGCAAGTTTTTCTACTTTTCTGTCATCATGCAAGCATTTAATGTGCATCAAATGAAATCTGTAGATGGATTTGATTCGTGCACAACACGAAGCTTACTTCGTGTATTCACGAAGATAATAAAAGTACCTACGCACACAAGTAAAGTGGGAAAGAGTTGGCAGTCATAAGGTGCGCTACACATGCTCATAATGGCGTGATAAAACTTAATCTCACGCTGCGAGTGCAATTGACTTCAATTACATTCAACTTCAGTAATAATTGCTTCAACTACTTCAAATTACATGCCTGTAGTTGGCGAGCAAATTAAAAAAATTCTTTATTCGAGTCGTTGCCGAGCTCGCGCATAGCTCGCAGCTCCCGTTTCACGCGAGCATGATTACAATTTCCCGCAGAAAATGAATAAAACGAAGGCTAGCGTATAAACGCGAGCATCGGTAATTCCTCTCTCTCGGGAAACCTGTTTTGCACAAAATTTCGAAAGTTTGTTCGCCGCAGATGAGATGCCCGATATATATCCCTCGTGCGATAAGTATCAATTAAGGTCAGGCTTTTTACGCGAGCGGAAAAAACAAGCTACCGATACCCGGTTGATCCGCAAAGACACCTCCCACCTGAACAGACGAAATGTTTTCGATTTTTGACAATTCGAGGTCTTCTGTCGCAATCCGCCAAATGTATAAAAGGCGTCAGGTAGAGAATTTAGAACGAGTTGGAATGCGAAATCGTGTTTTTATTTCGAGCTGTTCACGAGTATCCAAAAAAATACAAGTATTCCTGAAAATTAATATAGTAGAAGATCGATCACGCACCCACACCCACAAACACACAAACACACACTCACGCGCGCGCACACGAACGCACGCCTATGAAAGGCGAGAAAATGGAGATAAAATCTTTTTTTTTGAGGAAAAAGCCACGAAAGAAAAAATCCATCGGCATTATGTATAGTATATATATATATCGGCCAGCCATCGAGGTGTCGAGCTCGGGGCGCATAAATAGATAAATGCGCCCATCAGACCGGAGTCGCTTGAGCGCGTGCCGTCCGTCTGCACCTCGGTCTGCACCTCCATAATGTGTGCTATACACACACATATATATAGTCACGCGTAGAGAAAGAAAAGCTGGCTGGATGACAGGACAAAGGAGAAAAGTCGAAGGCAGCTCTCCTGCTTTGTGCCTCCTATGCGCCGCTGTAATTACATGAGCAGGGGCAGCCGCTGCTGTTGCTGTGTGATGTCCTCGGGCTCTCCGATGGAAGCTGTATAGAGGGAGGACTCGCCGCGAGAAAAAATAAGTACACAATGCGTAGCAGCTTGGTTATGGGCCGCGGAGCCAATCTAGCGGAAGGAATCATTCCTTGGGCCGAACGTAAGATGCTGGATGCGTCGAATTTGTGTTACAAGGTGCGCCTAGTTTATGAGGCTTACCGAGGTTATGTACTGCCTCGAGAGACCGTGATCGAGTGTGAGTCCATCGGGATGCGGTTTTTGAGAGACTTCGTGGAATCAGTGACGGTTTGGGATTTTGTGGATGAAGGCCTTGATGAATATTGCCACGCTAGGAGCTCAAATCTAGTGGAAGCTCGATAAAGTATGATTTTGGGCTTATAGAGATAGGAGAAATCAGTTTGATGCTGATTGAACCTCGAGTCGGGCTTGCTTATTGATCGTCGGAGAATTTTCTTTTCGTGGGTAGGGCCCAAATTATGCTTCTCTGCGCGTACTCAAAATAGTCTGAAAAGGTGAGGTATCTTTGGTGATTGGAGAGATGACTGTGATGAACAGGTGTAGAATACTTCCACGCGCTTTGTACCTCACAATCAGGAAAATTTCTTTCAGTAGATTTTATTCACAATGATCATTAACCCCCTGACTGATAATGTCCACTACAGTGGACAAAGCGTTTTCCAATATTTCGCGATAACTTTGGTTGTACGTGCCATAAAAATCTGAAAAAATTCTCAAAATTCTCTAACCGTGAGAGAACCATGTTCCCACAAAAATAAATCCCAAATGATGTTCTGTTTTTGGGGGAAAAATAAAAACCGAAAATCTTTCGAGTGTGAAGTATTGCCATTTTTCATTGTTTTTTGACTAGTTTTTCACGTTTTCTGATTCAGAACAAATTCTCCGACGCCTGGAAGTAGGATCTGAAGTGAGCGAGTTAATCGACTCATACACTATAAATAACTGATCGATGCATGAACTTGCGCTTTGCCGACCGTAAATGGATTGTCGAATTAAATTGTCTTCCGAATCAGTTCTTTCTCATAACGACTATGAGGCGGTTTTTTCCCATCCTCAATTTGGCATGATCTGACGGATTTCCTCAATGTTTGATTTTATGGGAAATGTATACCTATACAAGCTCAGCCTAGGTGATGCAGCGTTTTTATATTATTGAGGGTCCATTACTCACATTAGTTTTTGGAGTGCATCAATGTCTATAGGTATGGGCTGCAGTGAGGGAAGGCAAGAGGGACTAAAACATGGAACAAGTTTGTCAACAAAGAGATGAGTCAAACATACGAGTCAATTGGTTTTCCTGATAATATACTCAAATTTGAAGATTTATGGTATATTAGTAACGATCAAAATTTTTGAGAGATGCATTTCCAGAAATACCATCAAAACAAGGTAGTTTTCCGCCCTTCCCGCCCGCTCCGGATCGGAAGATTTGGATTTCCCGTTCTTAAAAGCGGAGAAATCTCGGGAGAAATCGATGGGCGCTTTTGGCACGGGAACCTCGTAGTCCTCGTGCCAAAATCGCCCATACGCGCAGCGGGTCGTAATATGTACTATTTTCTCTGCGGACCACATGCCCTCAGGGCAGGACATATCTTCAAAAATTATCGATTGATCTTGACTTGATGGAGGAGATAGTCGGAAACAAGAGACTTGTAATGCAGGATTAGCCAATTTCTTAAATCTGTTGGTGCGTCAGATGAGCCATTCGATACTTGGAGTAGCTCTACTACTTAATGGATAGGTCATCGCTTTTTCAAACGAGTTCATTCTTCTTCTAAAATGAGGGACTCATAATTATGGTAAACGAAAATCAATGACTCACGTACAAAAAATTCCGACAAAAACAAGCTATACGCATGTCAATCTCAAATATTTTTTACAAGATTTCCATGTGGCAAAGCAATTGAAGGAAAAACTATTCAAATTAATTCAGTTCGTACCCGAGACATATTTGATCGATTAAATCCCACAGCATCTAATTATGTCTCATAACGCATCGAAACAGCTGTCGGTAAATTCTCAAAAAAATAATCTTGTGACTCCGAAACTATTCCATCCATAAACAGCGTTCTCTGAGGCATTCGGTATCGCTCCGAGATCCATTCTTCAAAACTGTGATAGCAGAACTTGAGGTACATCGCTCAGTCACGTGTTCGTCTCGGGTCTCGCATCAATTACACCTCCGCATCTCGCGCAGAACGACCTAGAATTTCATCATTCCAAGAACCACATGTGCGTCGCAAACTCTTCGAAATATTCGCGAGAGACTCCATACACCATATCTGTATTCTCGTTAATCTACTATTACAGTACGCTGGGATGGCCGGGTTTGCGTTACATCATCGTATCAAGGGGTCACTTTCTTCGAGATAGACAACTGCAGAAAAGCAGAGCGGCTTATCTTTTCGCGACGAGTCTATATATGCGACGGACGCTTTTGCGGAGGGATGCAGCCAACGAAGGACGGTTCCGAGCTCTTCGTCGCGGCTAGATTAGTGTCAACGCATAGAGTCTCGCCAAGCTTTGCCAGAGTCAATGACCAACCCCCTTTTCGCTCACTCTTCGCTTCTGCACACTTTATATACCGAGCTTTTCACTTCGAGCTTCGCCGCGCCGGCCGGCATTTTTATCCGACTCTCCTTGTCGCTGTGTCGCATACTTTCGCACATTCGCGAGAGCGAGCCTCTTTCTCGGTCTAATGCTTGCTCCGCTTTGAATTTCATCAAGAGCGAACGCGAGACGAGCTACATTTTGTATTCATCTGGGAAAATTCCTGTTGCCAGGCTGTAGGTATATATTTACCGACCGAGTTGTCAGAGGTAAAAAATAGACTCTGATGAGAAGATAATTTTTTTCGACAGACCGTCGAATAAACATATTATGTTCATTTGACGGATGGCACGTGTCTAGACGATAATATTTGCTCAATTTTTTTAGCTCTGATATAGTGTGATTGAACAGTGACTGATGCGAGATCAAAATTTCCTATAGACAGATGAATGTGAGGTGATATGAGCTCGACGAGTCGTTTTTTCGTTCAAGGGTCGTATGTAGACTTGACTTCTGGTTCTATTAGCCAGAATCGAGCTACAAAAGTGCGGCGATGATGATTAGTAAGCGAGGAATGTATAATTAATTGAGTGCCACACAGGTGTATATAATTGAGCGAGGAGAGTGTAAAATTTCCAACCCCTCTCGCGAGAGCGATACAGCTTGTTTGTAATGTCTGCGTTATTACTAAATTCAGGCTATGAATTAATCATCGAGCTATCTTGTTTGAACAAGGAATATAATTCAACCAAAAGTCAATAGAAAGAACAATGCGATGAGCAAACGCTCCGACAGAATGATTTAATAGCTGGGGATCTCCATTGTTAAGTCATGAGTCAGGCGGATTTTTTTTATTTTTGCTCTTTCTCCGCGATTCTACGCAACCTTAGGTGGAGAAGTCCCACCAAAACTTGCTCGCGGGTAAGTAACGTCTACTTCAACTTTCGTAACCCTCTGTCTATACGCTCCTGCCACAAAATAATCGAAAAAAATGGAGAATAAAGTGAACGAGGAGAGTAACTCTAGCACAACGAGGACCATCGATTCTCAGAGGTGATCGCGACTTTTTATTTCATCACGCGATGCCCATCACAGCTGATCTCGATTCCGACACACCTTTTTTCCACCCTGTCTCGGCTGTCTGAAAATCAATTTGTCAGTCAAACTCAGCGCGCAATTTCACACGGGCAAAATCGACAAATTCGCGCGCCTCTTCGCCCATAAATTTTTCATCGCTCATAGCAGACATGTCGATATAATCACGAAACGAGCGGAAAGCACAAGGGACTGCATAATGTGTGTGATGTGAGTGTGCACGAAGTGAAAGAAAAGCCGTAATTGCCGCTCGTCAAGGAATGAATAAATTCAGACGAGCGAGCACGATATATATGTATTATATTTTATATACAGTAATGCTGCCGCCGAAAGGTCAGAGCTGTTTATTGCGTAAGGCCGGCAAAAAGCTGTTCCGCAACATAATAATGCGAAAACGGCTTGGCTCGTTATAGGCTCTCTCTCTCTCTCTCTCTCTCTCTCTCCTCTCTCTCTCTCTCTCTCTCTCTCTCTCTCTCTCTCTCTCTCTCTCTCTCTCTCTCATTTCTCTGTGGAACAAGTCTCACCTTATGGGGAAGAGTCGTTACAGGTGTCTGTCGAGACAAAAAGCGGCCTGCAAACATTTCAGACTCGTCGCGTCTCTTGCGATCGACAGTTGTCTGGCTGACTTATAAAAGATTATGTGTACCGACTATTAAAGGTGAAATCGCGAGTCTGCGTACATTGCGATCATACAGTGTAAAAAGAAAATCTCAAAGTCAAATCACTAGGCTTGCTGACTTTTTCACTTAAATTTTCCGTAATCCGATTTGATTTTTTCACCTTATAAGAAATTTTTGGGAATTATGAAAAATTAAATGCTCGAAAGTTAGAAGAGCATTACTTACTTTCATTTCGTGCCCGGATTCAGACATACCCATATACTCTCTTTGCTATGAATATTTGTTGAATCGTGCCACATCTGGATTTCAGCACGAGTGTGCGGTCTGACTTTAAGAATTCCTTTTTACAGTGCATTTTTCTGTGAAGCTATGATAGTATGTATGTGTCACCGTGTACATAATTTTTTATGAAACCCGAGTCCATGCTATGTGTCTAATTCTCCATGTTGGCTATGTCTGATTGCATGTGAATCCATCTTGATTTGGCTTGAGATGAAAAGAGACCCGCGTGCAAATGAAGGGCGATCCTTGTGCAGCACTGATTAGACAACGAGTCGCACATTTCGGAAGCTGATTGAATTTTGAATCCAATGAAAGAAGAACTCATTTAGTTTAATCGCACAATGTTCTGCTAAAGGGTACCCGAATCTCCCACCTCGCCACATGAATCAGCTAACGTGGACGGATTCTAGCTAAGATTTGACTATTTGGGCTGATTTTTTGAAAATCAGCCTGCTAGTAATAGCTGATTTTCAGCTAGGATCCAACCGGGTTAGCTGATTTATTTTGAGATAGCACACCCGAGCCCACATTCCAAAAACCTCACTGATTAAGGTAATAAATCTCTCATCCCGTTTAGACATTCTCTAACTTTTCTGATACCTCTCTCTGATGTTCCATGAAATGGTCTGAATATGGAGCATAACCTCCAAAAACACTTGAAAACCATATTTTAGGGTTAGGGTAATATTGTTCGTTGAAGCTTTCTGAGCTGCTGTTGAGTTCGTGTTCAAAGGATGAAATAAGAACTATATGAGGGAAGATTTTGATAGAAGCCACCGCGGCCAAGTGGATAAGGTCCTAGCTTTGAACGCAGAAGGCCCAGGGTTCGAAGTCCGCCTGGTACCAATGTGAATTTTCATAATTGCCTTTTCGGCGGTTTCGGTGGATCGGAACCCATTTAAAACTGTAGGTTCCGCGAAATAACCTCGGAAAAAGTTGGTAATGCGTTGATCAAAAAACAAAAGTTTTGATCCAATTCATTCGAAAACATATTGGACACAATAACTGTCCATTATCTCGCAATATATCTAACAAAATTATAGATAAATAATGAATAAATATTTGAACGATTTTTTTCTTCTGGTCAATTTTTCAATGTTCTTACGAAGTTCACATTTCATTCGTCAAAAACGTGTCTTCAAGGTCCGAAATGTCCATCGAAACCCGCGTGCACACGCGACGTCACATAACTTGAGATAAACACACATACACACACACCCACACAAGCCATTGTTGTTCCACTGTTTCCAAGTGCAGCTTGTGCAGGCTTTTCCAAATTTTCCCCGCGCAGCAATTGATGCCCATCAGGCAGCCATACGGGCTACTATCAGGTTCGCATCTCGCATAATTTCCCTCGCAGTCTAAGATCCGGAGCAGAAACACGAGCAGCATATGCTGCCGCAGAAGCGGGTATATAGATACATAGAAAGAGGCACCGAGGCGAATATATCCCGAAGATAGGATGGAAATGCAGCTGGCCTATTATCGGAGCCCCGCATCGGCGCCTGATATACTTCACCATCCGCTCGCCCTGAGCTTTTCAACCAACGACTATAGATATACTCATTCTATGTGCAGAGAGACGGAGAGGTCGCTGGAGAATTGATTCCGAGGGCGGAATGCTGATTTCCCCGGTGCAGTGTCTCTCCGTGTCGGCCTGTGGAGAGCCAGACTCGTAAATTATGGGGTCTGGGGGGAGTGAGAGAGAGAGAGAGAGAGAGAGAGAGAGAGAGAGAGAGAGAGAGAGGGGGGGAGGGAGGGACAGAGAGAGGATATGCGCGGTCGGATAGGAGTGAGGGGTATAGCAGACACACCAAGTTTATTTGCACTAATTTCCCGCGTAGCCTTAACCTCAAATTACGACGCACGCGAAATGGTCATTTGGGCCGCGGCGAGTTATTGTAGGATGAGCTTTCCGACCGTTTCTGGGAAGATAGAAGTGCCCCCGTCGAGCTACCGAGCGACTACGAGGCTCCACTATCGCCGAATGCGTGAATAATGATGAGGAAATTTATACATCACAGCTCGCGGAGTTGTATACATATATAGAGTACTTCAAGACGAGAATAGAATACCTACTGGTGACGAGTGCCATGGAGAGGAAGAGGATTATCAGCTCTGGTTGAACTTGCAATGAATTAATTATCTAGTATCTTGTGAGTCATACTCGATTCTTTTCAATCTTCCATTCGATTATTCTCGAAATGATACGCGAGCTTCGAGGGGGTTGATGTCTCGAGTAGTTTGATTAAAATCGTCGTGTTTTTGCAGAGGGCAGTTCACGACTAACGCATCCAAATATTTTTCAGTGATTGATGGTTGACATATAGTTCAGGTGAATGCTCGGTCCCTAGATGGAAATATCAAAACATTCAATTGAATCAGTCTTGACATTTTAGCGATCGTTCGAAAATTTCTATTCAAAATCATCCATAACCTCAAAAGGAATAATCCAAAAATGCCAAGAACTTAGAAGTCATGGATAAGGATTGATTGCGCTTATCCGAGCGCATGACGCAAATCAGTATGCGCAAGTGCAAACACATGTTCGTATACACTTGCGCGAGAGGATGGTGAATCAGCCTCTCGCAGTGAGACAGCGAACATCTCCATTATCGCAATGATTTTCTTTGTTCTGACTTTTTACACGGACGAGTCGGGTGCGAAAGCCATCCTAACGGGTATCCATTATTTTCTACCCATACTTCTAGCGCTTCATACTCAGCGACCCCATGCGAGAAAAAAAGACACTCATATCGAAATGGTGAAAAATTATATTATGAGACGAACGTGCACTGCACGCGTTTCCCCACAAAAAACTCATCCTCGCAATTGTTTTTCATTATGATAGAGCGTACAACGGGATGAAAATCTTTTCGCTCGGATAGTCATGTATTGATCCACCTTTCGATCATTTTCTTCCCCTCGCGATTGTATCGACGCGGATTGAAGAGAAGCTGAGGGTTTTCCACATCATGACCAAGAAGACGCGATCGTTTCGCACAAGCGCACAGATACAGGTATGCGCGATACATTTATCTGTCGTTCCGCGTTAGTGCGAGCACAAAGCCGCGTGGCTCGATAGCTTTGTTGAATTTGAGTAATTAAGCCGTGACGTGCAAAGCCGCTGCGAAGGTCGATATCTTTTCTTCCCAACTCTCGGCAATCAGCCTACTATAGCGACTCAATACCTGTATTACGCATATCACACACACACACACACACACACACACACACACACACACACACACACACACACACACACACACTCACGCACACCAATCAATCGCGTGCGGGCGTAGCGTATCGATCGGGCAATTAATCACTCTGTTCTCTTTCACCTTTCCAATCAGACGTAATTGGAAAACGGATGTCAAGCGCTTTTCGGCGCCCCAGCGATTTTTTCGTGGATGAAAATTACACGCTGCACTCCTCGTCATCTGGTGCTCCAGCCTTACATATAGAGCATCGAAAAATGACCACATCTCTCTCGTTTATGTCTTCTGCTATATATTTCTTACACGAACGGGGAACTTGGACTGCAGCTCAGCTGATTCATCGCGCGGACGTAAAACGGCCCTGCCCGCCCGCCCGCCCGCCCGATAAATTCGATTGGGGCTGAGCAGCAGCAGCAGCAGCAGCCGCTCGCCTGCATGCAATTGGCCGCGCGCGTTTTCGGAATTCCATAGCGTTATGGAAGCCTTGGAGCCTCCCGATATCGGGCAATTATTCAATTTTACGATGTCAGGTTGTACGAGGAGAGGAGGGTCCGCATTTAAAAAGACAAACTGCTGGGAGAGAAAGAGAGATGGGGAGGAGGGGGCGGAGATATGAGACCACTCTCTCGACGTGATATGAGATATATAATACAGGTTGCCGTTTTCGTCTCTGGAGATATATACCCGCGACGTGTCCCACGTTATCGCAGATTCTAAGCTCTGGAAGTTGTCACGTGATAGGATGAGTGTACCCAATTTCGTGATTGTACTCGATTTCGTGGTAACTGAAGCCTAGGATATGCGAGCGCTTAGGTTTTGGGACAAATTTTTTTCATTGTAGTTGTGATGAAAGATGAGAAATAAAGTGATTTGGGCTCAACTAAAACAATTTTTGCATGCGCGAAATTCTAACATCATTTCTTGCAACTTTTGATCTTGATGGCTGAGAGTAAAAAGGAACTAACCAAATTTTCCTGGCGAAAAATGAACTACTCGAAAATTTTCGGTCAAAAAGAACTAACTATTCAAAATTTTCTGTCCAACGAAAAAAGATCATTCAAAATCGTCTCTAGAAAAAGGAACTATCCAAAATAATCTGTCTGTAGACTGCCAAAAGGAATTATTCAAAATTGTCTGATTGGTGTTGGAAGGCTTTCCACATCAAACCGAGCATCAACCACAGTCTACAGTGAGACAGTTTTCGATAGTTCCTTCTTGGACAGAAAATTTTAAATAGCTCTTTTTGATCAAAAATTTTTGAATGGTTTTTTTTCGACTCAAAAATTTTGGATGGTTCTATTCTCGCTAGAAAATTTAGGATAGTTTCGTTTTACTCTCACTCACGATCTAGTTTACGATCTAGTTTTTTACGAATTTTCAAACTTGGTACATAAAGGCTGCGCCACAAACATTTTCAACCAATCTCATCGTACCTCAGATCATTTGATTTCATACATCAGAAATGTGACATTCCATTCTAGGCTGATTTTGTGAAAGTACGGATTTGACCGACAAGGAGACGAAGGAAGGGAGGGGTGTTTTCCTAGTTCGTAATGAAACACCCACCAAGTCCTCGTGTGGAAAATCACAAAAATTCAGTCTTGCATTTTTTCATCGCTGAATCACGAGCTTCGTTGCTCAATGCTCCCTCTATTGCGACTCAAGTTCAAAGTTTTGTCTCACTGTTTTTTAACTGTACTTGTGTTGAATTTCCAATGCATATAGTTCCAAAAGTTCCAAGTGACCTCAAAACACTTTAATTATGAGTTCACCTAAATTTACATCTTCTCTCTCTCACACACACACACAATCAATCAACCTCTCTCTCTCCTACACCCGCACACACTGTCTCAACACATACCCAATCGTGATCTCGCTATTGAAGCGCCGAGATTCTGGCGTACGTGCCTTTTCAAGGTCGCCGAGTAGCTTTGTGTGTGTCGTATCGGACCTGGGCGTCGCTTAATCACTACGACGGCTCGATCAAGCTCCAGCCAAACTGCTGAAAATTCACCGGAGCTTGTCACTCTCCGGCCGGTATTATAAGCTCGAGGCCACTCGCGCATTATCCGAGTAGGCGTGCTTCGGATGAAGGTGCATGACTAGCGAGTTATCGATCGTGTCGGATCGATGATTGATGACTCTTTCGTCCATTAAAGCGAGTGACGGGGGCATTTTGCTTATCTCGCGTTGCGAATTTGTGACCGCAGAGATGCAAGAGAAGCTGCGATGCACAACGGCTACTTCCGCGAGCTTTGTAGCTCGACGCGGTCATGAGAGGCAGTTACGTACTTCAAACCGCAGCTGAGATCGAGGTTGAGGTTGAGAGAGATATTGTTCGGCGTATTGTGGCGAAAATGTCGGCGGGGCGTAGCTTTTGCTTGGCTTTGCCACGAGTCATGCTCTTATCACGTCGTGCGGTTGAATTTTCTTATTATTCCCATTCGGTAGATTGAACTTTCGAATTGCGATTACTCAGCGTTGTGAGATGAGTGACTTCACTTTGCTCAACTCCAAAGTCTCGCTCGCCGACCTCCTCGTGGTGGGGCCTTTGTCCTAGGATATTTCATGCATATTCTACTTAATGGGTGATATTCAGAGAGAATTCCATCGTGGCTGACGTGGCGCTGATAGACTGAAAGGTTTGCGCATGAAATAACGTTTCTAAGGACGTCAGGCTGAATAGATGGATCGATGCAACAATCATCCGGTGGATTTCGCCTATCGCAAAGTTCGCCAGGCAAATCGGATATGAATTTTTACGGTTAACTCAACGATCTCTACATTTTACACGCAATAAAAATCACTCGAAAAATTACCGTGCCCCAGTGTTGTTTGAAAATCAACATTTTACCCTTTTGAATGTTACAGGTGAGTGATGAAGCTGACACGGCCTGCCGAATTGAACACTCCCTCTTGTAAGTGACCTCATTCGACTCCAAACTAAACTATCTCGAAACTCGCAAGATGCTAGCTGATAAAAACTGTTTACCCCAAGTTTCTCTATGTTCACTGTCGTTTGCAATTATTATCACTCGCATTAGGCGAGTGCGTGACTTAGGTGTGCGGAACCATCAATTTCTTTCCTCGCGCACAAAGCAACTCGCGTGATATGAGCATCGTTCCTCTTCTCCGGCGGAAATTTTTCAACGTACTCTCGAACCTGCTTGTCCTTGAACTCGCCTAATCTACCTACAATTTTTCCACACTTCTCGCACGCTCAGCTCAATACACTAGCCGATTACGCCAGAGACGCTCCATCGCAACAGGATTTATATTCGCCACCGAATCCCTAAAATGGAGTTTCCCGTTCGGATATCCATCGGGCCGATCTCGACCTGACGCTCTTATCCGAGGCAAAGCCCGGTAGCCGTCTAGTTGCAGCCTCTCTCCAGGAGCAGAGATCAGCTGCCGTTACATGCCGTATACTCGCGATGGCGAGACTTTGCTCGCTTTGCGGGGTACACAGCACGGAAAGTCGAGCGCGAGTGAGTTATAACGTCGTCGGTGGTTTATGCCGCGGTTGCGCCCCGTTATAATGGCACGTGGTGCCCATGTCGTGAGCTGTTATGGGTGCACCATCTCCGCCGAGAGAGAGAGAGGCCGGGGATAAGGAGCATATAGCAGCCGAGATAGATAGACACCGGAGAGTCGGAGTATATCTCTAGGCGACTAGTAATAGAACGCGCGAGAAGCGGCAGCGAGTAACGAGAGCCACTTTCCCGAGCGTTGACCTCCCCCTCGGAGCCCGGCCCATAACCTCTATACTCGCTCCGAGTCACTTCAGAGACAGCCGCGACCGCGGACCTGTATACAGGCCTCTCTCTCTCTCCTTGTGGTAAAAAGCTTGCAGTAGTCCCCCGCGAAGATTCGTCTTCTGGGATATACTGGTGGCGGACACGAACGAGATTTGGTGCCGATCTGTGGTGCGGTCAAATGGAAACAGGGTCACTGGGGTGCAGCACTTGGAAGTCCAATGGGATGAGCACTGGTTCGGCTAATGTCGAGGCCAACGCTGCTTTGAGTGACCTACAGTAAACTGCAAAGGATGTGGGTTATCCAGTAGCCTATATAGTTTCTCAAAATCTGCGCTCTTGTCGAATCAAAGACGCATGCTTTCCACAGCTTGCTACCTCGACCAACCTCGACCCTTGTTGCTACCAGGCTCTGACCCAGGGCCGTGTTCAGCTAGCACGATGTGATTTCTGAGTCTGCCAAGTTCTTTCAGGACCTAACCTAACTTTGGATAATGCTGCTTTGAGCGACCCACAGTAAGCCGCAAGGAATGTGGATTGGACAGTCGCCTAGGTTCTCAAAATCTGAGCGTCAGTTGAATTAAACACTCATGCTTTCCACAGCTTGCTATTGGGAATCCCCCTGTACGTCGGGATGCTAGTCGCCAGGCGCATCGCGAGGCAAGATGTCCGTCCCGAGAGCACATCAGCTGTGCGCGCGCAGCAGTTTCGTGCTCTCGGG
>JAPYYZ010003392.1:0-11662 GCA_030522705.1 Eretmocerus eremicus | reverse complement strand
CAAGTATTCGTCAGCTCTTCTTTTCGCCCAAATCGATACGGTTTTCGAGAAAGTTGGGAATGAAATTCCACGTACACGGCTCCCGCATCGCCTTAACGCGTTACACCATATTGATTGATTGTATTCACGTTCTTTTGCGGGAGGAGATCCCACGAATCTGTCGATATTGAGAAATTAGCATAGAATTTCTGGTTTTTTAATCGACATTTTCAGGATAGAACGGTGAATTGCGATTGTGCCGTTGCCTTACCTGCGCGCCGGCCTCTGAGTTGCATTCTCTCGTTTTGCGCAAGTGAGGTATTCAGCAATTGCTAAGAGTGCTCGAAATAATTGATAATGCAATTGAGAGTACTTAGACGCTCATGATCGAAAATCTGAGGCTGGATTTGGATTCATGCAAAATGTATTCATATTATAGATGTTCATTTGGCTCCTAACGGGTCTTTGAAAGTTGCTGTCATGTTTCAAATGAAAAATCCCTTAAAATCCCATGTTATCCAGTAAGAACACAAGATGCCTTGTGGGACGCTATAAGGAAGCTTTCAACAAACACCCGAAAATTTTCTAAATTAGCTTTGAGGCATATAAGAGATACGTAAGAGCTTGCGAAAACGATTGAATGAATTTGAGAAAAAACGGTCAACCGACTGTACTGAACACTCTACACGCTAGTGTAAGGTCATGAATTTGCATGTTGTCAGGAAAAATTAGCCTTCCCGAATGAAAAATGAGAACAGAGGAGAGAAGGAAAGAATCACCTGACCTACTTATGCAAGTGACACGGCTCTCCAAAATTTGTCAAATCATTTCACGCAATGAATTTTTTCGTGCCAGCGTGGGATTCAATTTGCTTTGATTTTGGGGACATCTCATTTTTAAGGAACAGTTGCATTGATAATAAGTACTTTTTTATTTGTTTTCGAGACAGCTTTAGAGTTTCTTGAGTCTAACAATGAATTATGAGTCAATGTAACTCCTGAATTTTGCATGGAGGTGCATTCGACCATCCGTATAACTCTTCTGCCACGATACTCCATCGGTTTACTTCAATGCAACTTGTTATGAGTCCTCAAATTGTCGAACCTCCGTGCTTTCAATTGACCCGCTGAAAACCAACATGGCGATCCATTGCGGCTCATCGGAGCAGAGATGGACCGGAGCAACTCCAGTTGATGGCGACCGTCTTATGAAGGCAGAAGTGCGCGCCTCACATATTCGTGCCAAGTGCTGATTTACAAGCTTCTTCATAACCTCAATAAACTCATCGAACCGAAGAGTCAATATGGCTTCGATAGCCACAGGTTCGCTCCAGAGTGTGTTCTCTTATAGGTGGACAATTTCAGAATTTCTCAGCTTGGATACACGAACGGGTCAATCCAATCAGTCGCCCATCATATTCGCCGGTCCTCATAAATTTGTCATAGAATTATACCCTCGCGGGTCCAGTGAGAACAGTTCCCAATTTGTGTCATGTTACTTAAAAATATTGAGTGGAAAAGCTGTGGAAGTGTCCTTTCGCCTGTCCATCTACTCCGGCAATCACGTGCGAGAGGTGGTGAACGCAACGAGACTGCTAGCTTTACCCGGAGTAAAAAAGAATAGCAATCCATATTGGGGACAGACGAGGTTTTTGGAGCGAAATGAAGCCTTTGATAGTGCAGTGAGATTGAATAATGGTCAGCTGGTCATCATTTGTGATATTTTCAAGATGGACGATATTGTTTGCTCCTGCTCCGAAGTTGCGGAGCACTTTGAAAACCTGTCGATTATTGAAGAGCAGGAGCAATTTTGTGATGTACAAGTGATAGTCGGGGCGAAAAAATTCAACTCGCACAAAATAATATTATCCAATGCCAGCAAGGTATTCCGTGCCATGCTGGCAGCGGATATGGAAGAGCGACGCAGCAACAAAATTTTTGTCGATGAATGTGAGCCTTCCATTTTCGAGCAGATGATGAAGTATATGTATAGTGGCAAAGTGGACATTGTAGACGACAAAGATCTTGAGAAACTTTGGATAGCCTCTGATAGATATGAATTAATCAGACTTCGAGATTACTGCGAGGAGAAGCTGGCCAATCGAGTGGTACCCTCAAATTTACTTGACTATCTCGCCTTCGCTGATTTCTACGGGGCATCAAAGCTGAGGAAGAACGCTCTCACCGTGTTCGCGAGATCGAAGGCAGCCTTTGTGGGAACGGCGGAGTTCACGGACTACATAAAGAGTGCCAGTGCACAATTAGTAAATGACATTCTCATAGCCATCAGCTGCGAATGACGGTGAGCATCAAATTACAGTTACTCGGATTCGATTATGAAAGGCGGAGCGCTCCGACCGCTCCCTACCTCATTGAAGTGAGAGAGAGGTCTGAGCGCCAGGGAGCAGTCGGAGCGCTCCGACTCTCATAGTCGGATGAACCTAATATGATAATTGCTCTCGGGGACTATAAGGTCAAAGCAGGGCTGACATTTTTCTCCCATCAGCTTGATGCCCTCAAAATTGAGTTTGGGGCTTGTTTCTCCTTAAGGGGACTCTTACATCAACTGAGGGTAGAATATACATGTTTCGAGTCGGAAAATCGTTATTTTTAAAATCTTGGGAATGGGTATTTTTGTACCTCAAGAATGAGTTTTCACGTTTGAAATTACCACAGTTTTGTCCAAAACCTTCCTTGTCATTGCATTTGAGCTGATTTGAACAATATTTTTTGGTCCTGTCGAAGCCCTTCATAGACCTTGAAAAGCCATAATGCAAACTAAATTGGGAAGTTCTCTAATCCATTAATTGAATTGGAGACCTATATGCAGTTCAACTACTTACAAGAGCTGTTGAAAGTATTATGGTCAAAATTGTTTGCGTATCTATTGTAACAAATTCATTTTTTTAGAAGCTGTTTTTCTCCAATTTTGGTTTTTCAAACCCTCATTTCAGCTTGCGCATCCTTATTCAAGCTATTGACTTCAAATTTTACATGCTACTCAATCATCTGTTCTTACAAGAGTTCTACGAAGAGACAATTTGCATCTCCCACAAGCTATTCATTTGCCGCTGGCTTAATCTCAGATAAATACAAGTTTCTAAGCATTACCACTGGAATATTTCTTTCGAATGCATATTATTGAGATCATGGAATGTAATCATGAGCTAGGAAAAATATCTTATCATAGAATAGTTTTATATGTTATGAATGAAGAGTATGCAAAACCTGATATGGATTATTACAAAATAATGGCTTGCGAAGAAATATTGATGAGAACTCTCACTTTCTCTGCAGGTAGCAGTGAATAATTTGTAAATGGCTTCAAGTTGTCACGATCCATCGTCTACACACATGAAAAAGGATCCAGAAAAAGTGATTTGAGAACTGAATGTAAATATCGTGAATACTACCTCTACTAAATAATTGTTGAATGATAATGTATAGATCAATTTATTCTTAAATTAGATAAATTTTCTCGAAAATTATATCTGGAGTGTAATATAATAATCCATGAGCACTCCCGAGGTCTATGGTTTTTCGAACCCTCGTCCGTCAGCGCGCAATAATCTGCTTGACATGAGTAAGACCAGGTTAATACTATAAAGAAGCGCATGATTGTCAAAGAAAACTGTGGATGACCCTTACTCACCGAGGACTGCAGTGTTCTCCATATTTTTAAACTTTGTGGTAAGAAGTTTTGATAGCTGTAAAAAGGGGCCTGTCGTGGCCAATAACAAGCCTTTTTCGAAACCATAAAATTGTCTCGACCACCCAATATCATTTTCACTTCGATTTCTACAAGGTAATGCAAGCTTCTAGCTCCCCTACCGAAATAGTACGATATATACATTCGTCATGCGTCATCAAACTTCCTCTCTTATATCCAAATCCCAAAACAGGATGCATGCCCAAGCGCAGGTACTGTGTTGATTGTTATTCCCTCCCCTTATCCATACAATTGAACAAAAAACACATGATTGTTGATACATAGAAATATATAATTAATATTCACTGCTATCCCAAGGAATGTATTGATCTATTTACTATGTCTTATTCTTTGAGGAAACAGACAGATAAAAGATGAGAAGTGTAATTCTTCTCCTTTCACAGGAGTAAGTCAAATGAAAAACACCTCAAAAGTTGAAAATGTCGAATAAAGCCCCATGGAATCTTCATTCGTGTCACGTATTTTCCCTATGGCTACTTGAAATTATGTAAGAACACCGTTGAGTGAGCAAGAGTAACTTCAGAATATGATTTGAGGAATCGATGCATGATGATATGAGAATGTTTAAGAATCAACGTTTGGAGAAACATGCATGATTGATTAATGTAGCACCACACACCTCAAGTTGGTGTCAGATGTGAAAAATGAAGTGATTTTTTCGACTGTTTTCATGGTTTGCTAATAGTATCATGACTTGATTCTTCAAACCATACCTGTGGGTATGGTTTGAAGAATGTGCTCTCTCTAGTTCACTGAACAACCTTGCATATTTCTAGTAGGTCATAAGTACATATGTATATGAGCATGGATTAGATCATAACAACTCAGCAGTTTGAGTTGATCTAGTTTTGATCAGGGAACCGGATAAACATGAGAATAAGATTATTGCTCTTTCTATCCTCTGATCATCGCACTCCTGCATTCTAGTTTGAATGAATGCAATCCTGATTACTTGTTCACGTCTGATTATCCATATCATGGCCTTCCATTCCGCAAAAAGTTTATTCAAAAAATGACAAATCTCTACTCTGCATCTGCTACAAACAGCTGTCACTCAAGCTTTTAATCAGCTATTATTGAGCACAAAGCTCCCAGAATTACAAAGATTTCAGTAAAATATTCATCTCTTGATCCAGTGTATCAGTGAAGGAACTCAATATTCATGAACAGTCAGTCTTGAATGGGCCAAAAATGTCATCAAGACAGTTCAGATTATGACAGGTCTATTGCGTTTCAATGTCGTGGCTGTTATGATCTTTTTTTGTTGTTTACTACAGTATGTAGACTGCAATATCCAAAACAAAACTCCAAGTTTGACAGTGATGATGAGTAGTATCTTAACAATGAAAGAAGAAGCCTTGCGGTGGCACAAGCAGGCTTCTGAAAAATTTGCCAGCCAACGCACTTGTGCTCATCATGCCGTGCATAACAACCATGTCTTTTGAATACAAAAGGTACGAATACTTATGGTACAGTGTTTTGATGAATGAATAGAACCTCCGACGGGAATCAAAATTCAAAATAATTGTGAACGCGACTTCTGAAGAAATAGAGTGTAGCAGTGTATCTCTGATTATATAATGGTGGTACTAAAAAAAATATGGATACCAAAAATATTATGATGCACGCGATTCATGGTTGACTGTAGTTGACTGGCCGACAGCTCGCCACAGCTGATGTTTGGAAGCGCAGACGACGCAACCCCCGATCCCCCGTCCCCCGACGGGGCCCCCCCGAAACGTAGATCGACCATCACAAATAAAAATCAGATCGTGATGGACCATACATTGATTTGATTGCTCGCTCAACTCTCAGGATTGACTAGATCTGCTTGCTCCAGATAATAAGTCGTAAAGTCGGGATATAGGGCCCTCAACTTTGAGGGGCCATGGCTCGTAAAACATTTTTAGTAGATCATCGTGTTATAGCCCACTAGATTTTCTTGCTGATCCACAGATTGTGAATAATGGATGAAAGCAACTACATCTAGGCATGGGAGTTCTTTCCAGATATCGGTATATTTACGTATACGTCGGTAACATAGGGCACCCTTGACTCGACGGATCAAGACGTGCGACTGCTGCTCCCGACTCCTGATTCGGGACATCGGGACACATCGGGACTTCCCGATTAGAAATAAGTTAAAGTATCTTGATATAAAACTAGCCAACCTTGATCAAGCTTTTTATCAAATTTGGATCCAGAAAAAAGACGCCCTCTTGATCAAGTTTGATGTTTTACTTAATGTTTTACTTCATGTTTCATCGTCTGTTAGATCTAAAATGTATTGTTTCCCTGAACGAAAACACAAAAGAGAAGTGATATTTGCACATCGGCATCAGATATGGCAGCAAATATGTAGCAAAATGCTTCTGCATATCAATTCGGATCATAGTGCGGTAATTGCTGCCGTATTTGATAATTTTAACTGCTGCAAAATACGCCTTTCTAACTTTGAAGGTTATTTTTGACATCTGGATTCAAATTTATTATTGAATCCTGTGGCTGTTGCATATTACCATTGGAATAAACTATCACAGAATATCGAGCCTTTGATGAGTTTTTCCCTTTCGTGAGGAAAACACCATCAGATTAATAATAGCATATATTAGCTGAATTCTTAATGTAACTCATCTGTGATGTATTTTCATACAAAAAGTGTTACAAATTTTTCCAAGATGGGTCATCGACTTCTAGGTCATCCAAGTTAGAGGCTTATCCAAATGAAATAGGTCAATCCATTCAGAAATGAGTATTTTCTCATATTTAACGCTCAATCTGAGAAGATACTCATTTTTGAATGGATTGACCTATTTCATTTGGATAAGTCTCTAACTTGGATGACGGAGGGGTGAATGACACATCTTGGAAAAAAGTTGTAGAATTTTTTGTATGAAAATACATCAAAGAGTCTCATAAAAAAATTCAGCGAATGTATCCCACTATTATTCTGATGCTGTTTTCCTAACAAAAGGTTGATACAAACAGAAAGGATTTTTGATTGGTGTGATGATGTATCAAGGTTTTTTTTAACACAAGACTGTGATGGGATTATGGTAGCTGTAATAAAAGGAGTTTCCAAGTGCCAGAGAAAATTGGTTCGTTGAATTGAAACCGTGCACTCATCTTTGAAAGGCATGATGCAATACGCCTTTTATTGAGATTTATAAATTATAATGTTGAGTTTCTCGACACTGAATGAACAGAATATGATTTCTTTGGTGATAGGAAATGAACAGGATACTATCAACACTCCTTGCCTTGAGTGATATTAGGAGAAAAAGAGATATACAGAGATGTACAGAAGCTTACTTGAATCTCTTTTCGGCTTGCATGCGAATGGAATGTTAGCTTGTAGACCTTCCTTAATCTGCGCACTCCTTTTTTTTCTCTGTCTTCAGAGAGTAAAGAGGAATGAACGCAAATAATTATCATCATAAGCAGAATCATATTTAGCCCAGTCTTCGTTCACAGTATAATGCTGCGCTATGACTCCATGGTGGGCCTCAACAAATGGTAAATTGCCCACTTATTCAAATTATTGTGATTCCATTGAATTTATCATTCTTGACTTCTCTAATCATATTACTTGTACAAGACTCTGGCAATACAATTTGTCATAACTCCTCCAAAAGAACATTTTTGGTATGACATTAACGCTCAAGAAACTTTCATAACAATCATGATCCAGCTTTCTTCAGCAGAAGAGTTAAAATATCTTGATGAACTATTTGCTTTATTTTAATAACATAAAAGACTCTATCAGGAGAAACTCAGAATAGTTACCATCATATCATTCTAGGAGACACATTTTAGAGATTCTGAACAAAACTGAATGATCTGAAGACGGGACTGCTTTTCTTTCTTCATTGTTAGATAAGAAAGGCTGATAAAAAATGCAAGCTTCTTGAGTGGAAAGTCTCTTTAACTGTTACAGTAGAAATGTATCTTGTAATATAAACAGTTCAGTGCCTGTTGAGTGTCAACTATGACTTGACTATCATAAGCAATGTATGGATAATGATATCTGAGTTACTTGACTACAATTATTCAGAGCCAAATGTGAGGAAAATTTTCCCCAAGAAATTCAAACTTGCCAGGGCCATCTCTTTCAGATGAGTTAAATTGAAAGATGAATGTGTATGTGAGTATCATACTGTGATGAATGATGAGGCATTGCTTCCTCTGTCCCAATGAGTTCAAGCATACATTTGATTAGAGCATTTGAACTTGGACTAAAATCGAGTGGCGTAAGCATTCCTGTCAGATTTGTTCGATGTCATAAATTCTTCATCCAACTAAACTAAGAGAATAATGGTCTCATATCTGTAATTGCCATGATGGCAAGCCTTAAAATTTCTTGCGTCTCAACGCTTTCAAGATGTTAAAACGTTCCACACGAGAAATGTCTACAGTGGAGTTTTTTTACTCATTGTGAATAAATTAAATGCAGTTGAGGTTCCTGAGGTCTCGCATGTCTTAACTAATCTCGCATTTGAGGTATAAGGAAAAGTAATATTGGTACTGTAGGTAATCTATAATAGTTCCTATGAAAAAGTTTAACCGTCATATTACCAAGCCCCTCATAATAAGGAATGTCTGAGAATTCGATGTCGAATATTGGAACGAAATGATTATTTAAGAATCAGAACAAACAGTTGGTTAATATTGAGAACTTGAATCCATAGGGCTATTTCTTGGTAGACAATCATCCAAATATTATTTTGAGAAGATTTGGCATAGCAAGGGAACCAAACTTGGTCGTTTAATGTGGTTGTTCAATAGATTGTATGATTGAAAGAATTTCATACTTGTAAAATAAAATTTCAAATTCATTCATTCAAAAATTATGCACACTTTAACCAAGATTTAAGAAATTCTTAAAATAATATCCTGTGTAAGTGATTCTGTAATCCACACACAGATGTAATTTAGAGATGAAATTCTCAGATTTCAATTGTGATTAGAGGATTCCATTGGCAGATGGTATGTTCAGTTCCAACCAGTAGAACTTACCCTGTTTCTGTCAAGAATTGTGATGTTGAGTCCATCAGTTGGCGAGTAGTATCCCCACCCATTAATATCACTTTGTTTTGTCAAGTATTGTGATATCGAGTCCATGGATGGGCTCAGTTCCAACTAATAGAACTCACCCTCTTTTTATCAAGAATTGTGATGTCGAGTCCATCAGTTGGCGGATAGTATCCCCACTCATTAAAATCACTTTGTTTTGTCAAGTATTGTAATATCGAGTCCATGGATGGAATGTACATGCAATAATACTCTGTAGATGAGCTGAATTCTCCATAAAAAATATATGAGCTGTCCAGAATGAGTCTACCAACAAATTCCAAGTTTAGTCTAAGTCAGAGCATTAGAAATGTCATAAGTCTAAAAAAAATGCGAAACTCTACAGACATGTAGTATACGCAAAATGATAAGTGATCGAGGTCAGAAAGCGAAATTGGTGGCGCATCTGAAGTTAAAATTCTATCTCAACCCTCACGTAATTTTAATAACCATGCATGCAATTCATGAAGCAAACGCTGCAAAACAAATAACAAAACGACCATCTGGTCTTCGAGACTCGAAAGAGATCGAGATTGGTGCGATTCGACCAGGTGCGGAATAATAGGGGGCGATTTGGAGATCCTGACTCAGTACCTGATACGTCAAGCTGCTATCTGACACGTCGAGCCTGGCTAGATTCTTCTCATTTTACCAAGCCCTACCTCTTACGTAAATGTACCAAATTCACTTCTGCAAGAGGTAATTCTGAAGGAAATTTCATCAGCTATTAATTGCACTTGATTACGCGACTCATAAGTTATGCGCAAGCGATCGAGGTGATTAGCAATCACTGCAAGTACTCGGAATAATTGGAGATTGCAATTGAACTCTCGATTACTCACTTAGGGCGGATTTATTATGAATCTGAGACCGGATTTGGATTCAGCGTGGAATTAAACGTGAGAATAGGGAACTGACATGGTCTCGGAAAAAAATCGGAAAAGAGTATCTTGCGAGAGTTAGTAGTGAATACAACCTAATGCAGAAGGATTAGAAATTTTCGGAGCAATTGGGTGATTTTTACAGAAGATCTAATATTTGACAAATTTGAATTGGCGCGCTGGAATATGGCGGACTGTACACGTGTGCCTCGTGATAAAAAAAATGTTTCTGGGATATCTTTCCATCAGATTACCCTTCCGTAAGTCTTGAATCGCATTTACTTCAATATAGTGAGTGATACTTATGACGATGCTTGGCTAAATTTTGCTCAGCAAATTGCTTCCTGATCACGTGACACACGTGTACAGTCCGCCATATTGTGGCGCCAATTCAAATCCGTAAAATTTTGAAACGTCCCTAAAAATTTCCCACAAACTCGAAAAATTCCAAATCTTTTTTCCTGCGTTCTATTCATCAAAAACTCGTCGAATATACCATTTCTTAAATTGATGTCAGTTCCCTATTGATATTTCAGCAATTTATCTGGCTCCTATTGGGTCTCTGAAAATTTCTGTCATAACCAGGATGAAAAATCCTGGAGAATCCCATGTTATTCAAATCGGGTCGTCGGCTTGACTCGACACTATCTAGACGCCTAGGAAAAATCTGAAGAAAGAAGGTTTACTCAATTTTTCGACAAGCAATAACGATTTAAAGGGCACCCGTGAATCTGAGGCGAACTTAAGAAATACGCGACGCTCTATTCAACATTCTCCAACGCATTTCAAAGATTGTTTCGGCGCCTTTGGAATGAGATGGAATGCATTTCATTCTGATCCAATTTATTGAAGAGATTCTTGATTGACAAGAGAAATTGTCGACCAGTTCGAGAGGGCTGGTACGCGAAAACGTCTTATCATTATAATGTTAATGGGACTCGATACATGTCAAAGTCGAGATAGAGAGAACCGATTGGGGCTCGTGCGATGACATCTTGGCTTTAGAAATTGTTTTTTGGGTAACAATTTGACCCTTCAGGGGACTCCCACGAGGAGTCCAGGGGATGGCGCTCGGGGTGGCGGAATCAAGTACTACTAACTTTGTATCGATGTTTTGCTTCAGCTCAAGTTCGTTGAAATTGGTCGACAGTATTAGTTTTCATTACGTCTCTTATGAAATAAAATGAAAGATCTTTAAAATCGTATTTTGGGACCCGGAAACAAGAACTTGTTTTTGAGTCATTTCGAATTATTTTGAAATGAATTTACTTGGGTTATGCTAATTGAAATCAACCCCAGAATGATCGCAACACCCGTTGGAGTGAAATTTGTACAAAGAATAACGACAGATTCGTACCGAGAAAAGCAGATCTATAAATTCTCACAACCATAATGAATGGGAGTTTTGAATACTGAAAGGATTTCCGAATCCGAATCAGAATCATAAAATGAATCAAAAACCCCGTAAGGGTGAAGATTTTCTAATCCAGTTTTTCTAAAGACTTTACTCTCTAAATTCTGTTTTTCTAATGGAAAGTTTTCTTATGGAGACATAATATAGTGTCTATTTCTAGGTCTATCTCCTAGAAGCGTTTGTGAGGCTTCTCCAATGAAATGTATGGATGATGACTTGGAGGGATCAAATGCGATATAACGTGGATCTCGCACAGCTCTGATTGCCGGCGGCGCGAGCGTTGAAATGGAATCGAGAGCCGCGTGACGCAAGACTACGCGCGTTTGCGATCGACGTGGCGCGGCTCTGCGATGAGATTGCAGCGAGGATTTCAGTAAGCTAGCTCTAGAGCCGCACATTCGTACTTGTAGTTTGGAGTGGTTTACGTAAAATCCCTGCGCAGCTCGAAGAGCGAGGGCCTGCGGATGAAAATCGCGCATCCATGGATGCATTGAACAATCGGCAGCCCAATCGATCATGACGTCGTGTCACGTAAATACAACCATATAGCATGCAACACACATTTTGCGGCATACTCCAAAAATATAAG
>JAPYYZ010003391.1:0-11664 GCA_030522705.1 Eretmocerus eremicus | reverse complement strand
GATGCTGTTCACGAGGATGAGAAAAACATATGGTATCAATCTGGCGACGTAATTAAAATTCGTAGCTCGTGCTCCAAAACGCGCAGTTATCAAGTGTGTGAGTACTCGTTCAAATTGTTTCTAAATAATTGGATGGAATTATCTATGCAATTATCTATCGCCTCGGTCCCCTGGGCGCGAACGGTGCACACAGTAAGTACCCGGCGGGCACCAGTCAAACTTGTCAGACAAGTCTGACAGCACTGGGAAGAACACTCGAAAATGTGCCCCAACCGAAACCTATAGTTGATAGCGGATGCTGTCTCATTGGGGAGGCTCCGACTTTGGACATATCTACGGAGTACCCGGTAGCCGTGCGGTCACCAGTCAACGTCGAAGGTGCTTCGGCACTGGGGATACTAGTGGAGGACCCTCAAAAGAGACCTCGACTATGGGGTGAGCGATTAGCGGAAGCCGATCAACATTCCCGACCGAGTAAAAGCTCTCGGTCCTGGTGAAAGGAGGTTATGGCGCCCCGCTGTGACCCTGAGCCACGGCCTGCAGGTTTAGACCACATAACTGCAGTGCCTAAATGAGAGGAGTTCCGGAACCTCACGGGCTTCGCGAACGGTGACCAGTCATCGTGACCAGAAAAATCGGCGTCCAAACTGGGAGGACGACTCCTCTCTTGGATGCTCCACCATTCAAGGTGATGGCTGAAAGGTTCGAGAATGGCACTTTGGGTCGGAGCGTGAGCCCTCTGTCGCCTTGTGCGACTACTGTCCCGTAATTGGGTTCGTCTCTGGGGCGCAGATACATGTTTGCTAGATCTTGAATGCACCGGGCCTAACCAGCCAAATTCCTCACCAAGAGTCGCTCACGCGTAAATTAGTAGTCGAAAGACACGCTGAAAGGGCGTATCCATGTTTACAGACTTGGGGTTGAGAGAGGTTAGAGCCGTATATGGCAGGTACCTCACTCTAATCTGAATCATTACATTCTCGACTGGCATACCGCAAGGGGGGCCTCGGCCCTAGGGTGTCACGACCCTCCGGCCCCAGTAAACCGGAGCAGGTGAAGGCGCGTGCCAGTGTGCCCAAACCTGCTGCGCGACCGCGAGGGGACCTCCCGGTCCTGGAAGTTTGGCAGCTCCTCGGCCCCAGCCACGGTCGGGTGGAGGCGGGATTTGGGTGCACTCGGATGTACCCGAGGTCTGCCCCTACCCGGCCCACCGGAGGGAGAGAAATTTCCTCTGGAGTGTGACGACCTCCCAGCCCCAGTCACGCGCTCGCTGGAGCACGGATTCCGCATAGCTCTATCGGGTTGGCCACGGCAGCCATAACGCCTGGAATTGGGAGAGCGAGGGACTCGTGTCAGGACGCCTTACGGGTGGCCTTACACGCGGACCGTACGACTCGCCCATTAACCGACGACTTCCTGGCCTACAGCGAAGATCATATGAGTCGGAGCTTCACCGTGGGACAGGACAAGGTGTCTGCTGGCATTTTCCCACAGCGGTAGTCGTCCCACGGGAGTGAACCATTGGCGGGCCTCACGAGGCTCGGAAATGGTCCATTCCACTCGACCGACGTGCTGGCAGGGCGTATCGCCGCCCAAAACCCCCGAGAGGCACCCCGGGCTAGAGCCGTGGAGGCAGGCACCCAGGTTACCAAATTGGATTCGCTGTTCGACTGGCAACTTAAAATCTTCAAGAATTGCAATGCTTTCTCTCGCTGCATTCAATAGCTCACTCATGTGAGAGCTGCTTCCTTGCTTTAAAGGAGGTGAACGAGACAACCCATGCATCTGCGTCAAAGATTGCATCCAATTATTACCGTGGTAATCACACAGAGCTCGCCACGCACACTTAGAATCATTTGCACTAATACTGCACACGGTGCTCCTGTAGGAATAAAATAGAATAGAATATCCGTTTATTAGACTCCATGGTCCTCGATATTCAAAGCTGCACATGGGATAGTTAACAAAGTAGAATACATATCTTGGCATTATTACACAAGGAAGCGTCCCTTGTGCTAGTGAACAATACAATGAAACGTAAAAAAATGAAGAATATAAAGAATAAATACATATATATATATTTATAGGCGAATGATATTCATGTCTCAGTAGTTAATTGAATGTTGGTCAGGTACAAACATATGAGACTTTCTTTATTGGACAATTGGATACTATATGACTATTTATGAGCTATCATCACAGCATGATTCAGCGAGATTTGTGGAATTTCTCTAGGGAGTAACACTCCAATAAATGCTTGAAGCAAGGTTTGCGGTAGGAAGCTCTGATAGACGGCGGTATATCATTCCAACGCCGGGGTATCGCAATGCAAAATGAATCCTCATACGTATCTGTGCGTGCGTACGGTAGAACTAAGTTCAGAGGGGAGCATCGCAAAGATCCTTTTGTATCCTTGTCACGAAAAACTATTTCGTGTGCTAAATATCGTGGTTCTTTGTTCGCAAGTATGGAAGCCAATAGAGCCATACACAGGTACTCACACGTCATATCAAATGGCAAAATGTCCAAGGTTTCGTAAACAAGAGGGATGTGCTCGAACTTTTTCACTCCTGTAGCGTACCGCACGGCAGCATTTTTGCACGTACTCAATCTCGCATAATCTTACGAAGAAAGGTCAGTAAACGAATCTACACAATACTCGAGGTATGGGAATACGATTGACTTGACAAGCTCCGGCTTTGATTCCTTTGGGATATAGTCGTTACATTTTCTGAGTCTTGCAAGTGCTGCAAAGCATTTTTCCGTTGTAGCATCGCATTGATCTTGCATGGTTAGCCTGCTGTCGAGAGTCATACCCAAAACTTCCACCGAGCTACTATATTCAATTACATCTCTTCTTATGGTCCGAGCTGGGGGTGGGGAGTCTTGAAGCCGTTTCACGAAAGTACTCGAACCGAACCAGATAGCTTTGGTTTTTCGTGCATTGATCTTGTGCCCGTTATGATCAGTCCATTCGCTCATCCTCTCCAGGTCGCTATTAACCTTCTCTACAATCGTAGCTACCTCTTTGAATTGTCCTGAGTAATAGACGTTGCAATCGTCCGCATAGAGGTGATGGCGGCAGTGTCTTATCGCGTCAGGAAGGTCGATTATACTAAGAGAGAAGCAAGGTGGGCCAGCTTTGCTGCCCTGTGGGACTCCCGAATTTCGCGTTGCTGATGTGGACTACTGGCCATTCAGTGCGATGAGAACCTGTGACTGATCGCTTGAGTATTACCTGACCCATCGACAAGCCGAATCCGGAAAACCAAGTGCTTTCAACTTGTCCACAAAGAGATCTACATTGTGTCGATCGAAGGCCTGCAAAAAGTCTATCGCGATCATCAAGGTGACTCCTCCTTCATCAATTGCTTCACGAATGTCATGAGTTACTTTTAGCAGAGCGGTGTGTGCGCTGTGCTTTTTCCCGCAGCCTGATCGCAAAGGATCGAATAACTCCTTCTCTGACGCATACTCATAGATATGGTCCAACGCGACGGACTCGAGGATCTTGGCCATTGCAGACAAAATATTGATAGGCCTGTAGTCATTGAAGCATGTGGGCTTAGGACATTTGGGGATCGGCCGAACAAACGCGTGTTTCCATCACTCTGGGATAGTGCCAGATTGTAGAGAATGGTCGAAAATATTGAGAAGAACCGGTAAGACTATTGGAAGGCCATCTCTAAGTACTCTTATAGGGATGTCATCTGGACCTCGAGCGTTTGATTTTATAGATCGTATTGTGAATACGATGTCATCGATTTCTACATGCCTAAAGAAGGAACGTTCATCAGGAGATATGCGCACTGTAGGACGTAGGTCTTTCAGTGCTGACGACCGAGGGTTTCCGGCAAAGTGCTGATTCAAAGCATTTAAATCCACTGGAAAGTTAGACGTTCCCTCCTTTTTACGTCCCAGACCTAGCTCTTTGACGCACTTCCAAAGATCTTTCGAGCCCCTCGCGTGTGAGATCTTGTTCTTGAAATACGATGATATTGCGTTTCTTTTCAATTGTTGCACATGTTTGCGTAACTCATTGTAGATTTGACGATCCGACGGGAGACGCGTTTTTTTACATGTGCGCCAAGCCCGATTGCGGGCTTTTATCATGTTCTGGATAGGTGGTGTCATCCACGAGACTTTGTCCTTTCTAGGTATGAAAGTAACGTATGGCGCATGTTTGTCGTATACTTCACGTAGTTTACTGGTGAAAAAGTGGACTTTTTCATCTAGATCTCCTATGCTGTGAATCAAATCTCATCCAACACGGGTAAGATCAGCAAGGAATATTCCCAAGTCAAAATTACAGTACGAACGGCATGAGATGAGTTTCGGAGCAATAGTAGGGACTATGGAGTGAAATTCTGCCAAAAGTACATCATGCTCTGAAATTTCAGGATGGTATTGTTGATCAAACCATGATATTTTCTCAAGATCTGAAGAACATGAATAGTCAATCGTCGTATCAGCCACGTGATGTGTTGGGCGAAAAGGCAAAACTTTCAGATTGAAAGTTTTCAGGGAGCTACTCAGAGTTTTTTGTCGTGAGCCGGACGAATCCCAGTAAATGTTCAAGTCTCCCGTTAGTATGAAGTGATCAAACGGTGTATTGCAGTTCAGTAGGGCTTCGTCAACGTCCGACCAATATCCGCATTGTGGGGGACTGTAAACAAGACATAGGAGAATCTTGGTGATTCCAACCCCAAGCGATACCATGACAAATTCGGGTCTCTTACTGTATGAACCCACTTGCCGAGAGTGATCAATAATTCAAGAATGAATGGACTAATGCACATTTAAAGCCACGCCTCCCCCATCCTCCCCAAGACGATCATTACGCAGTAAAACAAATTCATCAATCTGAAGAAGACACGATGACTGTCTAGGTTTTGGCCATGATTCACTCATTGCTAATACATGCAGTTGATACCGAGTAATCAAGGCCGCGATATCATGGAAGTGCGGTTTGAGAGACTGTGCGTTTGTATGACCAATTTGGAGTCTGTGAGATGTGTTATCCATAATTTATGAAAGATATCCTTTGCCCAATCTTCTCACGCAGAATTGGGCACACGCTCCTATCTCTAGATGAGTGGGCATGATTCGTTGAGTTTGCAGAGGCACAGTTTACGCATTCAAAAATATTCTTGGATTGACAATCTCTACCCAAATGTTCACCGGCAAAGTCGTCAACAGGATTTCTTTTCACACTTCTGCGCAGTATGTCCGAAGCCCGAGCACTTGAAACATTGTAAAATATTGACATGATCGGCAATGCGACACTCATACCAGCTGATGTTTATTTAGCCTACTCGAGAGTGAATTTCTATTCTCTGGCGTGGTTTCAATGACGAGAGAGCGATGTAGTTTTTTGTCGCGCTTAGGGTATACATATACAGTTTTGAAATCTTCTAGGGGGGCATCTAGCAAATTTTGATCGACAATACATTGGATGATATCTTTTGCCTCAAGATCGACTGGTACATCGTGCACTATCAGTCTGGGATTTTGTTTACGATCATTCTCAAACTCTAGCCCTACGTAAGCGAGCGCAACTTCGATAGCAAATTCTGGGTTGTCAAAACCCTCACCTTCAATAATAATTCAACACTCTGGGCCAAACGTTACACGGTTGATTTTCAACTTCATCCTAGCCGGGTTAATAATAGCTTGAAGAGCTCGTTTAGTTATTGCAGCAGTCCCGTTTTGCTCCTTGGCCGCTTCAGTAGGACCAATAATGATCCTATCCGACTTATTGATTAGAAAACCCTTACCGCGGGCAAGCATTATTTTATGTGCTGGCTGTGTGTTACTCCCCGAGTTCCCGAGCCCATTTTTCAATACATTGGAATAGTTCATAGCAGACGATACAGGATTGAGCACGTGTATATTCTCAGTTGCACGTTGTACATTGATACATGCTTCATTTATGGCAACTTTGCACTCAGATGCGAAGTCATTTACAGCCCGATCAATCATTATTGCGCCAGAAACTTTCGTAAACGCATCAAACATTTCCAAAACTGCAGTGCGCAGTGATTTTCTACGCTTAGATCCCTTACCCTCGGCCAGATATTCAGTTAATTCATCCCGGTGCATCTTAACATTATCTGCAAGTTCTCTCACTTTAACAGCTGACAGTTGTTTTGGCGACGTAGCAGACGCTACCATCTGCTTCGGCTGCTTAGCGGGGGGCGGAGATGCGCCGTTGACGCTGCAGTCGGACTCAACGTTGGCAAGACATCTCTTGCGCGACTCAGCGTTGTTGCCAACTTGTGACGATGTGCAGGTGACGGTCTCTTCCGTCCCATGACTGGTGCTCTGACCAGTATCGGGACCGTTGCCTTGACCGGTATCTTGACTAGTCACCATCCCGTCCTCTTTCATTGGTCAAATTTGTCGTTCAAATCCCGCCAAGTATCGCAAGCGAGGAATTTGCAACTAACCTCCAGAGTAGATGTTGTACTGATTATTCACGAGAATTGCGCAGTCCAGACCGGTGGATCCGAGATAATTCTTGCCATGGTACATGACTGCAAGGCGCATGCAATGAATACCTGCAACACGGCCCAGAGGCCAAAATATGCAGAAACACAACGTTTGGTGTGGGAGCACTTTCCAAACACAGCTGTCAGTACTCACCTAGCAGACGATGTCCTAGGACGATGTAGGACGAATAGATATGACTGAAATGTTGACTAGAACGGGTCACGCTCAACTACAGTTATGCAAATACATGACCTCCTTTCTCAACGAAAATCCTAGCTGATCATTTTTTTGAATGCGAGACAAAACAAGATCTTTAGTTCGAATGCCAAGTAACGCATTCACAACAATCAGGTCTCACAAACGTGTGTACTTCCTATCTCTGGCGCATCTCAATATTTTTCAACGTACTTGGGCTCATTTTGCAGCTCATGCCAAGTCACACAAGTTCGTCCGAAGTTTGTCTGATTTCAAGATAGGAGAGCCGAACTAGTCTACTTCTAGAGGACGCAAAGTTCAGTTTTTGACCTTTTTAAGACGGAAGGAGGATAGCTCCCCTCGCGTCTGACTCCGGCTTATCTCAATATTCTCACATGAGATTCAATTCATTTCAAAATTTATCTCGAAATCTTCTGGCTGATATCCATTCTCCAGAAATGTGACATCAACCTTGGGAGGAAACATGCAGAATTCTCAACTGGACATGTGCTTTCACAAATGCAATATCCTGGTCTGTCGATCATCGGGCATGATCCGAGTCTAGTGCCGAGAATAATATGCAGAGTTGATTTGCAATGAAAGTCTCTTTCAGAACTGGAATGCGCTGCGAGGAGAGATGCAAGTGCAAGTAGCAAGTTTTGAGATTCTTCTGCTGGAGGAAATTTCTTGGCATCCCACAGGAGCCCACAAGATACCAAGATTTTATGGCATAAGATCCCCCAGGATTTCATGGGTCACCATCAGATACCATGGTATCCGATGAGAGCATATCCGAGTGAGAGCCCGTGAGATCTCATGGACCCTTCCAGCAAGTCTCTCCAAACAAATGAGAGGAATCAGTCAAAAGTTTCGGAAAGGGGTTTCTTCTCGAACAGAGATCCTATTCATTCCAGGTAGACGAAGAGATTCTACTTCAAATTTTGGATGGAGTAACTGTTCCCATAGGCTTTTATGGAGCCCTGCAGGACCGCATGAGGTGCTAGAATTCTTGAGGTACTCATAAGGAAACATAGGATAGCATGAAGTTCAAGACGTTTGATGAATAGTGACATGGGATCTCGAGGAATGCTTCATGACCCCATAGGATACCATTGGATTCTGAGCTATAGCTATGAAGCCCTCCTATAAGATGGGAACAAGTCCCGCTGAAATCCCATGCAGCGAAATAAGTCCCTCGCGCCCGGAATGGCCGTGCAATCACAGGGCCATAATGATTCTCCGTCTTCAGAACCCTAAAACCACGGTGGAACGTGGCAGTTTGAGGTTCGAAAGATTGAAAATCCTTTGGGGAAGAATTCTTCAAACGAACGATCAGGGTAAAGGGCAAACGGGGGCATCTACATTGGATGAGATGGAAATTCAGAAATATCAACCATAGAGCGTGAAAGAATAATTCGAGAATCATTTTTGCGAAATTCTCAAGGAATAGATCCAAGAGTACAGAAAAGAGGCGTTTCATTTTCAGATGTGTGAAAATTGAGGATGGGGAGTACTGAAAAAATTAGTAAGACCATAATTATTCAAGGTTGAGACGGTAACGTCTGGAGACATGTGCAGAATAATGAGCCAATCGGTTGGCGTGTGTTTGAGTAATCGTGATTCATACAAAAGGTGAAATATTGGAGGTGGAAAAGGCTCAGAGAAGTATATTCCGTGAATCGATTCATGGGGCTCCAATGAGAATTCTGGGGAAAAATAAAGGCTCCGAATGGGAAAGTCTCGTCAAGTACAAGAAGGTAACGTGAACAAGGGGTCGGATTGATATGATCCGTGAGGAGGGAATCAGAACAGGAAAATGAGCGGAAGTTTCATTTATCTACGAAAAAAGTCATAGTTCGGGGATATTGAGTGGAATCAATCGAATTGAGAACTCTGAAACGGGAATTGGTAGGTATATTGGAATCTATGAACTGAATAGATGTGTGAAATTCGGAAGGAAGAGATGAAAATCGGTAAAGATTCGGGTGACCGTTATTTCCGAAGTTTGCCCAGGACTTACGGGCGCCCTCTCAGATTGTCTGGAGGTGTCAGAGATTAGAGAGAGGAATTTTTTCCGGATTTTTCCGAGGCCTCTAGATAGCACCTGGTCGAGCCGACATCTTCCCATTCAAGTAACATGGAAATTTCGTAAGAAAATGTTTCACGATTTCTATGCGTCCCAAGATGAGCAAGAAATACACCAAAAGAAAAATAATTTCAACCTGAAATTGTGTGTTGAATCGATATCTGTAGCTATGTCTGCGATTGCACAGCTCCCAGGACCCAAAAATCTGCATTTTTCGACAAAAAATCGTATACGAAGCACTTTTCGAGGCAAATATGAGTCCTCCTGCATGTGCGCGTATTTTGTTAATTTGGGAAGTAATTTTCCAGATAGCCAATGTAGTCCCCTTGTAATGAGCCAAGCTGAAGTTGATTCGATGCAGTAGAACCAAAGATACCGCCTTTGCGAGGTTATGAAAAAATTCACGGTACTAAATCGGTGAGCCCCTGAAGGCCCGACGACTCTTGCAAGCTTCAAACGCGTGTATCTCCGGTTGGAGTCAATCAATCGACATTCAGGAGGTCACGTTGTGGAGGAAACTATCTCAGCTGCTCATCAAGATGAGTATCGGAATGCAGAAACCACAAGAAACTACTCCCGGAACGATTCAATCATCCATTGTTAGGAACTTTTGTTCGAAAATTTCTGCTTTCTACTGAGTTTTTTGAGAATGCCGCGTACGAAAGACAGAAGATCCTAATCATAGAATTCGAAGTTCTACTCCAAATGTCTAAATTCCTAGGAATTAATGTGATTGGATTTTTCAGGGTCTGTGGTATCAGCCGGGATATAATACTCGATATATGTATATCGGGAGATATCTCCAATACATCAGGCTGACCACGTCAGTCCAGCAAAGTTCCCTCCCGGCATTCCCCTACTGCCTCCCAAAGTTTTTTGATGGGCTTAATATGTTGAAAAATCACCGAATCTTGTAACGGGGGGTTAGACCGCCATTCCGCCGAGTTCCGAATGGCCAAGTGCAATGCCGTAACGGGCTCGCGGTCGATGAGACTCTGGTGGACAGAGCTATAACCCTGTAGCTGCTGCTGGCTCCTCGTGCTCCACGTCGACGACCTCCTGTCGGTCGGGTTCGTTCGAATCGCGATAACGCATAGGGACGGACGGCACGAGGAGACACATAGGAATTGAAAACGCGCAGGGTTAAATTACAAAGAAAAACATGTGGGGTTTATTCAAAAGAATATTTACAGAGCGCATCCGAGCGCTCGCGCAACAGGTGTAATGAACCCGCAAGAGAGAGCCGCGCACATATTGCTATGAGAGAGAGACATCCTCGGCGGTACTCACTCTATGTCGCTCGCACGCAACGAATTTGGGCCGTCGCCCGCTCGCACGCCGCGGCGAGAAAGGCCGCTGGAGCTACCGAAAGGCTCGCCCGGTCGCCGCGGGCCTGGGAATGACGTCGGCACCCGCTTCCCTGAGAGGAGGTGATCACAAGCTGCGTGATGACGCTCTGGTGCACCGGTCACTCTCCGCGGATCGCACACGCGACGCGGGGCTCTTCTCCACGAGCCGCTCCGGAGCGAGGAAAAATGGTTTCCGAGGCATGCGCTAAGGAGGCCGGAACAAGTCTGTGTAGCGCGCCCGCTCTCCTGAGCAGCCGTACTCAAGCTACGCGCTGATTGGGCCGCCATCTTCTCGTGCGCGCGCATTCTCTGTCTCTCTCTCTTCCAAACCTAACTCGTGCTCTGCTCTCCTTTTGCTGCATTGCGTCGCCGCGCCGGTAACAATCTTATAATACATCAAGTAGATTCAAATATATTGCCGAGGAGAGAGTGATGGGGATAATCCCGTCACAATCTACGGATTGAAGAAATTTCTTCCTCAAATTGGGGCCCGTACAAGCAATCTTACCAAACGACCCAAAATTAAAACTTCACTCTTCTATTTTGCTTGTAACTTTTGACCACCTCAAATAGATTCAATTCCCCGAAAAGCATTTAAGAGGCAGTTCAAAAACCTACCAGATGTTCGGTTGCGAGAAGTTTTTCGGGGCTCCCACGAAGACTCAGAACCTAAAATATTCAAGAATCATAGATCGACCATTATCCTTTTTGACCCCCCCCCCCTCAGAATTTTTCCTTGAGATTGTTTTCCACTTTGTTAGATGAGAACCTCTTAGATGAAATGAGATGAAGAAGAAATACGACCTCGTGAACCCCTCTTGGATGTTCTGAGCCGAGATTGCTTGGAGTTCATGAGGTCGCATTTCTCTCGTCATGACGTCAACTTTTGCAAAAGAATTGTACCCAAGTTCAGTAGTTGCTGTGGGGTCCAGGATTGGGTAAGGGTGAAGAGAATCAGAAGCGAGTAGATCGGTGAAAAGATTCATTCAAGAACGGAGCACTCGAGCGTCAGGAGGACGCGCGCACAAACACACACACTATAGCAACACACGGCGGGGACCGATCGCGAAACAAGGCGAGCTCAGCAGCTGTCTGCCAACTGAAGGGCCTCGGGCCCTGCCGCTCACCGCGCGGATCGGAGCAGCGTCTCTCCCCGCTTTTCGGGGCGCGCGGAGACGCGCGCCTCCACTTTTTCTTCTTGCTCTCTTTCTCTCTCACTCGCGCACTCACTCACTCTCGCATCCCACATTCGGCCATCCCACATGTCGTTCGTCCCGAACGGCTTTCATGCTCGATCTGAGGGTACAGTAACACGCGAGCGATCGGTTCCATCGGCGACATTCACATCCCATTCAAAGATTACACTCGAACCATACTGATTTACAAGATTTTCTTTTATTTTATCATTCTTCATACTCTCTATAAAATGATGCCCTAATCTTTCATGACCCATTCTCATAGCCCATTCTGGCGAGCTTACACGCGACACTGCTCGCACTCATACCACTACAGATCGTCACTGTCACTCGCGCACATCACTTC
>JAPYYZ010003390.1:0-11665 GCA_030522705.1 Eretmocerus eremicus | reverse complement strand
TTGAATGTTAAATGGATTTTGAAGAGGGTGATTGAAATTTTCGGGAACATTTATGATGTATCGAATAAATATACCGATTTAAGAAAGCATTCTGCTCATTTCATTCAGCAGCGCATTTCATAATTGTCTGATGCATATACGGTACTTCTTACGCCTCATTAATCGCACGATTGATGAGGCGCATTTTTTCATTCAAAAATTTTTTCTGACGGCGGGCGCCACGGCGGCCGCCACGGCGGGAGAGATTTTCGACCAAAATATATGGCCGCCTCGGCGGCCGCCGTAGCGGGCGCCCGTTTTCAGGTGGGTACCTTCAACACAGAGACGTGGATAACCACGCGTGGAAAAACACGCGTGCACAGACTTCGCGTCGAGGCTACTACTTGAGACTGGATCGCAATACTCGTCATAGAACCAATCCCGGCCATCCTGGTGGCCATTCACAATGCTCTCCGTGATCGCAATTGATAGGCTTCCAATATCAGCATGGATTTACAGTGTTTCCGAGATGGCACAAGAATGATTCCGTAGTTCAGGTTCGTGATTTGTGGTGAATCCGTGGCTTTCTCTCAAAGCAATCAGCCCAAAATACACGCCTAGGATCTCGGCGACCCTAACCAATAGTCTATCTGGATGCAAATGATCGATACAAATGTTTGGGAGATACTACAAAATCTTTGGAGTTAGCACGCATTCAAATCCATTCCTGGAATCCGGACTCATCAGTCCAGCCGGTTTATCACTCAAGACTGACATGACAGATCCGTCCCAAAGTCGATCCCGGCCATCCTGGCAGTATTTCCAGTCCTCTCCGTGGACGCACTTGATGGATTTTGAATCACAATGGACACTCTCAGTATTTCCAACTTGGCCCAGTATGATTTCATGACTCTAATCCATATTGAGTCATCAATCTATTGGATTCTCCCTCATGATCCGGCCCGAAACTGACCCCCAGGATCTTAGTGGCTCCTCCCAACCTTGTGTCTGGACACAAATACTGGATTCCTCTCGCAAAAAAGTGCTTAAGATACTTGAGTGGTGGCACATGGTCAAATTCATCTCGAGAACCCATCCCCGCCTACGGATTTGCAGTAATCATTAACAACGTTCTGCCCTGAATCAGCTTGCCAGGGTTTTCCGGTGGCAGTTCCCGATCCTTTATCTGGACGCAAAAGATAAAACATGATGCTCGACAAAAGGAGTACCTGTCGGGGGTTGGTACGAGTTCAAGTTCATACCAAAAATCCACCTCCGATGAACTCGCAATTCTCAGTCAATCTCTACCGAATCTGACTCGAGGGCTCTTTCTTTGAATCGATCTCGGCGACCTTGGCAGTCATCCCCAAATCTCTATCTGGTCACAAATAAGGGACATTCTATGGTAGAAGGTATGGCAGTCGATTCCGAGATGTCACAAAGACGGATTCATAACTCAAATCCATGAATAGCGGTCGATTCATAGATCTTTCTCTAAAGACCTGGACGAAAATCGACCCTCGGCGGCTACCCCCGACCCTTCACTTGGTCACAAACAATAGATATCATCGCCCAGAGGGCATTACGAGTATCATTATGATGGCACAAGTCGCCCAAGACAAGCTCCTACTACCCAGTCTGTGTGATGACCCTCTGAGTCTGCTCAAATCTGGCTTATAACTATATTTTGACTGCAAAGAATCGCTCTCATCTGAATTCTTGCAGATACATCATGTAGAGCTAGGAAAAATGTAAAGAATCCGTTTCAAATCGTACCGATAGTGCCAATACTCGCGTGGCAACTATTTTTGCCCCACTGTGCGTCATCGGCAACGTTGAGCCGCGATGCGGCAGACCGCTCTGGCAAACTCCTCGAGCAGCACGACAATTGTCCATTTTCTCTCGTCATCCACTCGATATTCATTGAAGTTATTGATTCCATACAACTCGTGTTTTCCCTGGAAAAATTAATCCTCGTCAGGCTATGCGGTTCACGTGGAACAAGTTACACCACACAGATAACAAATATAGTACTCAATCACCGCACGACCGAAGTAGGACTAAAGAGGAGCTGAAAGGTGCGATAAAAGAATGTACGGATTTTCATGTGAAAATGACGTCGACTTTCTCATGAATGGACTCGCTCGTACATCATGGGCGCAGAGACTTCTCTAACCAAATCATTTCCATTTTTGGATGAATTCTGCAGCCTCTCAGTGGACAAATCGTTTTGCGTACGAAATTCAATCAAGTCCAACTCAGAAGCGGAATATTTTTTCGCTCACTCGTTCAGTGATTTCGAATGGACGAACACACGGGTTTGGCGACATTCAATCTTGGATCGGAGCCACTATTTTCATTTCTGGGAAAAGTTTTCTCCCGTCAGATTTGACCCCGTCACATAATTTTTCATACCACAGGAGGTGTGCTGAATTTCTCTCAGCCTTCAGAATTTCTCGAAGCGTGAGTCAATTTTCCAGGGTGCATCCTCTTCAAATCTCCCCCTCTTTACCAAATTGACACATGTACTGATATTTGTGATCAACATCGGGATATTTTGCCAGAGGTAGAATGAAGGTTATGTATCTGTCTAACTTTTTCTACCACTACACCTACTACACTACTCGGTCCTACTCGCGAGTCCTCGAATCTGAAGCCGGGGTCGAGAACGACGCAGACGGGTACTGAAGAACTTTGATTTGGGAAGGAACTCTTATAGTGTAATTCTCGATTGGGTGAGTCTCCGGACCCTTGCAAGCACAGGAGGAACTTCGCCCCCCCCCTCCCCCGAGAGATTGGTTTCTAGGCTTACGGGCAAGTTATTTAATATGAGTGGCCTGGAATTGAGGAACTGATTCATATCTTCGATCCTACATCAAGAACGATCTATTATGATGCTAATAAGATGTACTCACCATTATTTTTCTGAATGCCCCAAGATTCTTTTGTCTGACCTCGAAGTGAGCGTAGTAAAGCCAGACTTTTGAGAATGTGAATTGGCGATGTGGAATTACTTCCAATAACACCCTGGAGAAATTTGACTATCTGAATAGGAGTCATCCATGGAATGATTGATTACAATTACATGCCGTAATTATGCCCCATCGGGATGGGAAGTAAGCACTACAAGGATAAACCCAAATAAACTTGGAATTGCCATCATTGAACATCATGTGCTCTTTCTCCAGCACAATCGGTGATAACTAGTTGATCTCCTGTGGTTATGCATCAATCGCCTCTAAACCAGATTTAGGTCATGCTGACAGAATCAGCGTATACAGGTCCTGTCTTAACCCTTGGGAAGACGATGTTACAGATTTATACATTCACATCCCTTCAAAAATTCACAATGAACTCGATATGAAGATATTTGAGAATCTAAAAACAAATCTGAAGAATACGTCGACTCATGAGGATCGTGATCCCACAAGAATTATCTCGGTAACTATCATTAATCGCTCGATAGGCTTGTATCTTGACTCTGAACTTCAGAGGCTCATCCATAGACATAGAAAGAATAGACTGCGGGTCCCGTATGCCTGCCGTTGACATCGAGACATGCGAGAGCGAGAGAGAAAGGGAATCCAAAAGTCGGCACGTAATTGGTCGGCGCTTCTCCCGCTGCCCGCTGCCCCACGCAGGCGGGCGAGCAGCTGACTCGCGCCACTCCATCAGGTATCTGTGGCTCAAACTTCCACTGCTGGAACGCTGGTTTACCACGATTTTCCCTCAATTTGCGAAAATTCGCATTGCTTCATGACATTCAATCTCCTGCGTCGATAACTAGTCGCTTCCACCGATTCAAAACAAACCCCAGCAGGGGCTAGCGGCTTGAGTACAATCTTATGACCTCCAACGACAAGTCGGTTGGTAGCCGTGCGTAGCAAAGCGCGACGAGCTTTACTTTTGCGCGCTCGCGATGCAGCGAGGGTTCAAATCCCGAGCAGGACAAATTTTCTCTCTCCCTTTTTTTCTCATCAACTCAATCAAGAAATATTCAATCGCTTTTTTTGGTCAAGCCCAGCTTTGAATAATCTCATGGAAATATTATAATGGTCAAAATATCTACGAGATTTAATCTTGGCAGACAGCTTTTTCGCCATGAGACAGGAATTATTGAATTGTTGAATCATGACTAATTGAGTGAACAGAAGTAGAAAATTACATGAATTGCGAGTCTTTGCTTGCATGGATACTCGCATGAAAAAACAAGAATATCGTTGGTGATGTTACCATGAGGGTGGATGAGACATACATGGTATTGTGATTGATAGTCAATCACTATAAATGATATAGAAGAATCAATCTGTTTAGTAATTTTCCATAAACGATGGAGCACAGTTAATCAGTCGATTTCTCAACGATCACCCGCGCATGCACATATTTTGATTGTAAAGTGTCCGGCTCTTTATCTAACGATTCTTTCCAGAGAATGTGATAACAATCACATCTAACTCACGACTATACGTTGTACATCAAGATAGTTCACGGAACACAGTAACTCTTTTACGCAGAATGGATATTTAACCTTTCTTCCAATGAATTCGAAATGTGATTTGAGATTGAGTGATAATTCGTGAATTTTTCTTCTTTCACTCGGACACCCATATTTCAGCAATTGAATAATTCTTGTCTCATGGCGAAAAAGCTTTCTGCCGAGATCAAATCCCGTAGATATTTTGACCATTATAGTATTCCCATGAGATTATTCAGAGCTGGGCTTGACCAAAAAAAGTGATTGAATATTTCTTGATTGAGTTGATGGAAAAAAAGGAAGAGAAGAAATTTGTCCTGCTCGGGATTCGAACCCTCGCTACATCGCGAGCGCGCGAAAGTGAAGCTCGTCGCGCTTTGCTCCACACGGCTACCAACCAACTTGTTGTTGGAGGTCATAAGATTGTACTTAAGCCACTGGCCCCTGCTGGGGTTTGTTTTGAATTGGTGGAAGCGACTAGTCATCGACGCAGGAGATTGAATGTCATGGAGCAATGCAAATTTTCGCAAATCGAGGGAGAATCGTGGTAATCCAGCGTTCCAGCAGTGGAAGTTTGAGCCACAGATACCTAATGAAGTGGCACGAGTCGGCTGCTCGCCCGCCTGCGTGGGACAGCAGGCAGCAGGAGGAGCGCCGACCAATCACGTGCCGACTCTTAGATTCCCTTTCTCTCTCGCTCTCACATGTCTCGATGTCAACGACAAGCATACGGGACCCGCAGTCTATTCTTTCCATGTCTATGGGCTCATCCATGATCTATCAGAGTAAGAGTTGTAGAGGAATACTCAGAATACACACAACTGCACAGATTTGTTGCTGAATTGTCCAACAAGGAATCTGAACAACTACAGTAAGAGGCAAAACTTTCATGAGATATAATTCAGAACGGGTGTGATTGACCATTCTACAAAGGATTCTGTTCATTCATGGAAAAAATTCCGAGCATCAAATCGCCATCAAAAACAGCTGGCAATGCTCCCAAAATCTCTGAAAAACACGTCGATTGACTTTAATCTTCTGAAGCTTCAGCCATGATCTATCAAGATCGGACTTGATTCTCGATATCATATGCCTATTTTGAGTGGGTTCTTAAGCCGGAAAACCCACTCTTCTCATCAAAAAACAATCATCCCTGACCCTTGAAGCCGTATTCCTGGACCACTCTTATTTTGATGAATCATGGATGAGCCTCAGAAATTCAGAGTCCATATACGAGCCTTTCGCAGATTTGAGGACGTTCACTAGCTATTTTCGATGCGACCTCGAGTTTTGAAAATCAATTTCAGAGTGAAAAAGTCGATATTTCTGTGGAAATAGTACATTTCGATACAAGAGCGTAAGAACTCTCTTTCGCATCCGAGTTTCCGGCCATCGGCGAGCTTCGCATGGGTTTCCGGCCCGAGCCACAGGCGAGGGTTGGAATCATCAAGAAGATCCGAAAAATAGGATTTACAAACGCGTATCGAACCATCGTTTTTGATGATCTGCGAGTGGAATTTGCTAGACTGTGCGCAAAGTCATTTGTCATGCACAGAATATCAGAAGAGAATTTTACAGTCTTCGCACTCTATATTTCAGAGATTCGAGGGTAATCATGGGACAATCTGGTCACAAATATAGGTCGAATATAGGACATAAAAGAAAGATGACAACCCAGATTTCTATTATATTTGGATCCGATTTTATTGAAACCTATATAGTCGACTCCATCGCAAGTGCGCGATGAAGTATCGGAGGCTAGTAATCATTGGAAAATGGAGGAGTATTCCAAGTCCGGCATTTCATGGTGTGATGAATCAAAAAACAGTGGCATTACTTTTGGCCACAAAAGTTCTTCTCTTCTCGGCTCCATATGATAATAAGTAGTCAAAATGTCCGTATTGTGGCAGAAAAAATTGGTCTCGAAAACGATGTCTGTATCGTGGCTCAATAATTATCGGATACAACTTGCCAGGGATATCGAACAAAATTCTTTTCCGGTTAGTTTTGCCGTCTGGATAAAGCTCTAAAGAGCAGGTGCCGAGACGTAAAACTGAGAGATTAAGTTCCGGTTAGTCTTGCCGTCTGGATAAAGCTCTAAAGAGCAGGTGCCGAGACGTAAAACTGAGAGATTAAGTTTTTTTTTTCGGTTAGTCTCGCCGTCTGGATAAAGCTCTGAAGAGCAGGTGTCGAGCCGTAAGACTATGAAATTAAGTTTTCCGGTTAGTCTCGCCGTCTGAATAGAGCTCGAAAGAGCACGTGCCGAGACGTAAAACTAAGAACTTAACATTTTCCGGTTAGTCTCACTATAAGGAAGTGTCCTGTATTCCGAAAAGTTGATCCGTCATCACTAGCATTCACGAGAATGAGTTTTCATGTGAAATTGATGCACATTTCTCAATGCAGGAGATTGCTGCAAAAAGTGAAGTCAGAAATTCCACGGCCGACCTATTGACTTTTCCGAATACAAGATACTTTTTCACGGTAAGAACAAGTGGTAGGAATTTTGTAGGACATCTTCAACGAGTTGCATTCGATGACTATTGTACCACGACACAGACATCGGTTCCAGGACTTGTTTTTTCTCCCCCAATACGGACATTTTGGCTACTTATGATCGTCTGGAGCTGAGCAGAGGAGAATTCTTCTGCACTGAAAGACTTGTGTTCCGGATCTCGACCACGAAATCGCGTCGGCGACTCGACCACAGGTGTGGTTCAGGAACAGTCCACACTGTAGTACAAAATTCTACCACTGTGCGCTACTCTTGGACCACAAAAGTAAAACATCAACCCAGACAACGGCACGGATGCGTGGTCCAATTACGGAGCACGCGTGCACGAGTTGTGGCGATCGGGCAATTCGCGAGCTCACCTGCGAATCAGCTGTTCACGTGTGATATATATATATTATCCCCAACCCTGACCGCGTGGGTTAGACGTGCCCGCGCAGACAAGAAGGATATTCCCATCAGTATAATTCGCGTTGGCCAATCATCAGCACATCTAACTCATTCATCTATATTGATATGACTCCTGTAAAAGAGACCTGTGGTTGTGAAGAGAGAACGCCTATAGAGCTACAGCCAGCCCTTGTAAGGCTACAATTATCTGAAAAACATAGCAATGCACCTCACACTGACAGAATTAGTAAGAGCTTGGTGAGTAGTTCTTCAGGTATCGACTAATACTTCTAGTGTGATCACTTCAGCTACTCTATGAAATGGAATCTTGATGTATCATATTAGCAACTGAACCTTCACAACTTGGTCCTTTTCTTCAAATAATACATTAAATCTGACAATTCACTTGAGTTATGTAGTGTTCTTTAAAGTAGATCTTTTTTTATTATTGAATGTAATTGAGAGGCTTATACGAGGGATAAGGTTTATGAATACTTTCTCAAATTCTTTTCTCGCAGAAAAATATATTGAGAGCCAGTTCCTCATTTAGAAGATGCTGAACTTATCCTTTGCTATGCATACTCATTAGCCCTTCAATCTATCTCTTCTCGATCGTGAAAAAGCATATCACATTCAAGCTTGTATCCTTACGTCGACTGCTCCTTTTTTTGTTTAGGTGGAAGTGGGCCGAGGGTTTAAGTGTGACATAAATATTCTAAATATATTTGTACCAAGACTCCACTGCACTATTCAAGAGAACAATGGTTCTGGATCATGGTCGCTTACTAATCTGGCAACAGGGGCCACATATGTGAATGGAAAAAGACTTGACCAATATGAGAACTCACTGGTGAAATTGGGTAGTCTCATCCAGCTCAGCGATGACCATGAATGTACATATGAATTCTGCTTGATAGACAAGAAGTATGCTGACACGCTGGGGCCCTCTAAAGTTTATGTATGAAATAATGATGCGAATGACTTGATTCATGTACAGAGGAGCATATTATATGGGCATCAGCAACAAAAACAACAGTTAGAAATGGAGGCAACTGAACTACAATGTGAATATGATGCTCTGATGAAACATTCAGCTGGTTTGGTGGAGAAAAGTAAAGGGTTATTGATACAGATTGAAGATACGGATAAAGGAGTATTCAAAAATGATGGACTTGCTCAAACGACAGAGAGCTCTCTTCAACTTGTCAAGTCAGATTATCAAGATTTATACAAAAAAATCAAGTTACGATGTGATTCACATGAATGTGATGGAAAGAAAATGCCAAATCTAACTGAAGAAGAAGAATGGGAAAAGTTGACGAAAGAGTGTGGAAGAGAGCTCCATAGTGCTGGAAGTGTATTGAGTGGCATGAATATGATTAATGATCCGAAGGGACTATCTCACATGGATATGAATGGGAATCACGATGGAAAAATCTTGAAATAGATGAATTTTGAGTGATCATATAATTGATTCATACGTATAAGTATTTTGAAGTGGAATTTTCTTCTTGAAAGAAAATAAATTCGTTCATGTGATCAAAACTATTATAAAAATTAATATGAAGAGAGTCAATTCTATGTACAAAAAAAAGTCATCTCCACGCATCGTAAATCCTTGTATTGATGATATAATGAATATTAAAAGTCATTTTACACAGAGATGAAGATCATTCCACGCAGAACATCTAGATAATGATTGAGACAATGCTCTAGACATTGAACTTCGATGTAATCTTGTTGAGCCATGATTTTTTTGAATATGAGCTTATTAGATAGCACAAGGAATAATCCATGAATTTTGGGGCCTCCCCATAGGACCTAGTGCCCAAAATAGCCCATCACCATCTTTCTTTGAGATGGTTTTTGTTCTCAATAGCTCCAACGCATTTCAATGTATTTAAACTATTCTGGATGCATATCTCACCTTACAGACTGGATTTTCCACTGAATAAATTCCACAGTTCTATTCGATGAGTATGGATGGAACGATGATCATTTTGATACATATATTTTTTCCCATAAATGTAGTGTAATTGAATCAATTCCTCAATCAATACTGCAAGTGATGGGAAAACTTTCTGTCCACTCTGTACGAATAGCTCATCAATTTTTTACATATTCGAACAACTTGCATGAGCATTATATTCTAATACCAGAGTCGTCGATGAGATAACTAAGAGGATGGCTCGATTGATCAATGAGAGAGATTCACAAAAAGCTCTTCAAGAGCTCTCGAAGAGCCGATGGAGAGTTCTTAGAGGAAGGGTATACCACACAGATATGCAAACCTCCACATTTTTCATGTACCTGGGTGAATATGATGTGCTTAGAGCAAATTCTTCAGTCCTCGAAGACTGTTGATTTGAATTTCAAAATTGAAAAGTGGCCTTGCACCTAGAGAATTGAACGGTGAGACTAAAATAAGATACAAGAATAAAGTAGCTCTTTTGGGATCTTTTCAATCCTTTCGAACAAAACTGTCATTGGAAAAACCTTCGAACATGAGTTTAGATGTTATATCCCATCTAGCTATGGAATTTGGCATAAAAAATAGCTCAGAAATAATTTAAACTGCATATACTTAGTCTCAAAAATTGGCGATGGATGCAATCCTTTGAACTTACAATCGGTTCTTGAATGAAAAACTCGATTTTTGCAATACTAATAATTCTTTTGCCCGCAAATTTGCTTCAAAATCTGCGACTGACGCTTATATATATACGAAAATGACATCCATCGGATTCGAACTTTCAAATTTTCACACTTGATACATCAAAATTGCTGTCGATGAACCTAAAATAATGCCAGCTTGAGAAGCAAACATTTTTCGTCGCGCGTTTCTATACGGTGCGTATGCGGGCTCCGTCTTCTCAGCGTTGATCCTAGGTTGAAGTAGAGTCTTGTAATGGTTCTGAAATTGATTTATCCTATGTACAATTGTCTAAACAGCTTTTAGACCGTCTATGCCGACTTGATTGAAAGATCCTTGGAATTGAATAAGACGGCCACAATCACATGTCGGATTCTCTATTTACGAAAACTGGGAGCGCCACAAGTATAAAGATTATCAGGACTTGTGTTCGAATCTCTGCGATGTTTCATCACTTCAGAAGCCGTGTCTGCAAGCGAAGTATGATCCATCGTCACACTTCACGGGCAAGATCGGGTCGATGCGAGGTATATCGCTGATGTGGATAGTTCCTGTTTCTAATGCCTCTTCTGACATTTTGAAAGCATGACGATGATCGTAGGAGTAGAGAGACTCTAATACTGGAGCACGGATGTATATTTCTCCAGACACGTCGTAAATACAACTGACTTCGCCGAATAATGGTTCTCCTTCTTCATCGATATCAGCTACGAAAACTGTCTTCTCTGCGTATTTCTTGTCAAGAATTTTCACGCAACTCAACTCTTGAATGAAACTTGCATCTGTGATATTTGGAAAGAACAGTTTCACATCCTCCTCTACATCACCGGAAACTACTGGCCCTTTCTCGTGATCGGCCCCCACGCCTTGGCTGAATTCTTTGACGAAGCACGAATTGAGCTGGAGGCTTATTGCGATTGAAAGAGGCAGGTTTCTGTTACTCTTCGCCGCCTCTGCAACTTTCTTCAGTTCCTAATTTTTCGTTCGAAGGGCATCCCCTAGCTGCCGACCAGTGGCCCGTTTTGTATCAAGAGGCGCGGATAGAGGGTCAGGAAATGCATTTTGGGTTTCAAAGGTCCAATTAATTTTATGTACAATGCATTATCCTCTTCAGGGGCACATTTAATTGGGCGGAGATTCGCAAAGACTCGAAGCGTCACTTCATGTTTTCGGGGTCGCTAATCACGAATATGAAGTCGAAATTTCAATTTTTCGAAATCCAAGATGGCGGACTCAAGATGGCGGAGTGAAAATTCTCGAAAACTGCGTATTCTAGCTCACAAATTTCCACTCGAGGGTTTTTGGGGTCGCTGATCACGAATACGAAGTCATAGTTCCAATTTTCCAAAATCCAAGATGGCGGACTCGAGATGGCGGAGTGAGGATTCTCGAAAACTGCGTATTCTAGCTCACAGATCTTTACTCGGGGGATTTCGGGGTCGCTAATCACGAATATGAGATCGAATTTCCAAATCATAGAGATTCAAGATGGCGGATCCAATTTGGCGGATCCAGCGACCATATATCAGCGATTTCGGGCTCTTCGAGAATCTGACGGAGTTTTGGGTGTTCTGATTGCACAACTTCATGTTCCGTGGAATCGCTGGATACGAATTGGAATTTGAAATTGGGAAATTCAAGATGGCGACTCCGCCAT
>JAPYYZ010003389.1:0-11627 GCA_030522705.1 Eretmocerus eremicus | reverse complement strand
TTTGGAGCAGTTAGGAGTCAGTCCTCCTTGTACATAGTTATACCTCAGAATATATCTAGGTGATTATTCTCACACGTCCCTCCCAGTCATTCACCACCCGTTAATTACGTCAATACTAATACGTTCACATTGATATATCAAAGTGCTACACCCGCCTTCGAAGAACTGCTACTCCCTCGTGGCTCTCCAGCGGGTGTAGCTAATCAAGGAGTCCTTGCCGTTTCTGCTGCCGGAATAGCACCCTGATTCGCAACGGTGGAAATGTTCTGGGTTCTGTCCAGTGATGTAGATGTTTGTTTCTTGATCTCTCGGCTCGCCGTTTGAATGACATGCAGTTCGGCAAGGTATTCGAACGCACGCGCAAAATCACCATTTTTCCGCCTATCCCAGAGACGTCCACCGCTGTGCCAGACGTATTTGAAGCCTAACCCCCGCGCTAGTAGCCTCGAACGTGTATATTCCTTGTATTTCTCGGGAGGGGGGGGGGGGAGCATCTCATCCATGAGAATTCTACGGTCTGGCACATGGGTATTTGCATCAGAGTCAAGCAGAATGGACTCGATATCATGAGCAGTGAAATAATTGTGAGTGATCGAGCGCTTCGCCCTCATCACATCCCTGGCTAGATTGCTACTGGAGATTTAGACTACGCAAGATGGTAACGCGCGTGAGCTAGTAGTCGAGACTCGGAGAGATGCTCTGAATCCACCGTCGCATGCCGACTGCGTCTCTCCACTCGCACGCCGGGGTTGCAGGACTTGGATATCAGTAATGTCCCTCCTCTCCAGCGAGGAAAGAATGGTCTTCAGCACTGCAAAATAAATATGGCGTACCTCGTCGACTGAGGCAGCGCAGTCTTTTCTCAAGGCCCCGTTTATAATTAACTTACCAACACCAACTCAAGAGGGTCTCATTGTGCTCAGTAACTGCATCAGTGAGCTCGAACACTTCCTTTACAGATAACAAAAATGCCGGTGCATCGCGAGAACAATCATCCGTCTTGCTGTTACCTCCACTGCACGTCTTACTCGCTGATCCGTCGTCTGCTGTTACCAAGCCATTGATGTGCGATGCAGCTGACAGAGCCTTCCTGCCAAACAAAGCGGCAGTGGCGCACTCACATACACAGCTCTCATGTCATAAATTCAAGTCGGAAGGATGGGAGACGGAGGGTGTCCAGCCGCCGCGGAGAGGCACTTCGACGGCAAAGAAGAAGCTGCACACGTCCCCGATCACCGATGTTTGATGTCGATCGAATTGGGCGGCGTTTCCAACGAAGCGACGGTGACCGAGACATCTGCAATGAGGGGTGCATTCGACTCCTTCATGAAAGAATTTTAACCTCAATCATTGGAAGTTGTGCAGAAATAGTGGATTTCCTGTCTCAATGAGAAAAAGCTGTGCTGTTGATGCTACATGAGCTCGAACCGGCAGAATCCAGAGAATCTGCAAAGAAGCGCAACTCAAAACACACTATATGAAACACACTGAACTGACACTTGAAGAGCGATCAAACATGTGTCTGACGAGCTTCTCACCAGCAGATGAAGAATGTTAAGACTCCCGAACGGTGGTGTGGAGAATCGATGGATTGATATCCGCTCAAACATAGTATGTGGATTCATTCCTGCTCACGAACAATTTGTGAGACAGAGACCGAAGACTCGATGTGAATGTGATATACTACTATGATCCTGAGACGAGGCCTCCATGGCCGCTGATGCGCGTGAAACGCTACTGAGATACGATTACGAATGACACTCGGCAGGCTAATAGCGTGGATTAGCTCACTCCACCTAAGTGAGCTGGACCGGATCCAATACTACTTTTGGTGCTTCTTTGATACTGAATTCATGCTGTCTCGACGGACTCGATTCAAGGAATCGGCAGGACCCATGGCGGCAATCGTTAATTGCTATTGCGCCGGCTCGAGGTTTGCGGAACCTTCCGCTCGGAGGCATCTTGACATACTTCGATGACCAACACTTCTGTTCGTATGTGGAGCTATACACCGTAACATTGCATATATTCTGACTTCCAAAACATGAAACTCGAATGACTTCATTTAGCAAATGGAAATTTTGGAAACTAAGGAGATACCTTTCATATTCACCGCAGTCTATACAGCGTTCTCTAATAGACTGGATGGATGACTAAACCAAATGTGAGTGAATAGACGTAAATGTAGAATCAACGACAAAACTGATAATAGGGGGGCGTAGACTACCATAGCACAAAAATGTACCAGAAGATATTGTGAACCGGAACATTCAGTTATAGGTTCGGAGCTAGAGTTGAACGCTGCGGACGCTTTCCGCGCTTCCTCGGATCGAAATTGAGTTTCTCAAGAACCTAGCTGAGTCTTCTTTTCGTAGAGAATTGTACGGTCAACAACTTCGGTCTTCTGAGTTCTTCACTAAATTCCGAGATATCTTCAAAGAACCATACTCTTGCATCAATAGTATATCACATACCTAGAGCGAGAGTGGGCTATTGCGGGCCCCGTATGGAATGCCTCCGAGGCGCAGCCGGAGGGAGCATGTGCAAGGTCCAAGATAGCCCACTTTCCTGCCGGGGTGCGGATACAACTATTCGGCTTTCCCGCGTCGAGCTTGTGTGGTTTCTGACACGATTCCTGTGCAGAGTGCCACACCACTGTACAGATTGGAAAGCGTCGGAGGATGTGAAAGAGCTGACCAAGGGATAAGCCCGAGGTCCAATACGCATGCGCAGACTTTTCCCATCTTGGACGGTAATGTGGTACTCTCCGCCCCGAGATTGGGGCCAGAAACTCACGCTTCCACCACAGTGTGCCGAAAACATTGTTTATGACTAAGAATCTGACTTTCTTTGGAATGAGAAACCTCGAAAAATGGACTTGGCACCCGAAAAAAGTAGCTGTCCGTGGTTTATTCCTCTGTATCGGAACTTGCATGCTCACTAGGGTGGCCGCTTATCTCCAAACTTTCCTGACCGTTACTGGCACCTCTTACATCACTTTGATACGCCGGAAAACTAATTCAGGAGAAATGTTGCGATTTCCTGATGGCCTTCTAATGAAGTCCCTACAGGTACTCTGTTCTCAATTTGAAAAACATGGGATTATCCGTCTGAAATAGGACAATGAGTTTTAAAGACCCATGACGAGCCAAATGAAGTACTGAAATATCGAAAGATATCATCTCCCACGTCAAATTTTACTCTAGATTTGAATCCGGACTCGGATTAGCAGTAGATTGCGTTCCAGGTACTCTAGATTGCAGTTCCTAAACAGTTTAAATATTGGCAAAATTTGCTAATTACCTCACTTTCGTGTGATTTTGGGGCTTTGTAACCCAACGCAATCGCTAGCTGACTAGATCCCCTTTAGAATGACCTCTTGCACGACTTCTTGCTCGTGCATTCATGTCGGAGAGAGAGCTTTTTGGAAAGAGGGAAAAAATGTCAGATAAGAAGTATCACCTCATACTCTCAACCTGGTACCGACTGAGTCAGGCACTCATCTTCGAATCTCACGTGTTCTTCGATTTCCCTCCAAAAGCCTGTATCTTTGACGTGAGTGCACCAAATCCACTCGTGCAACGAGTCATTCAAGAAGGAATTTCATTTACTGTCGATTGCTTTAGGTTAAAAGATCCCAGAAGGATGCGCAAGAGAGGTAATTGGCAGTACTAGCGATAATTAAAAATTGCGATCTAGATTCCTTAGAACACAATCTACTGCTAATCTGAGGCTGGTTTCCGATCCAGCGTGAAATTCCTCGAGGAAGATAATATCTTCGCATATTCTGGTTGTTTATTTCGCTCGTAACGGGTTTCTAAGACTCATTGAGCCATTTCAGACTGAAAGCCCTATGTTATTCAGATGGAAAACAGGGTAGTGTAAGGGCACTATTAGGAGGCCCTAAAAAAATCCCAGAAAAATTTTCTAAACTAGTTTTTCAGCATATAAAAGAGATCCAGGGGGCCCGTAATGATTTGGAAAGTTTGGGAAATAACAGTCACCCGAATGCTCAGCCCCCCCCCCCCCTTCCCACCGTCCAGACTATGTATACAACCCAGTCGGTATGAAGAACATCTTCTCAGAGCTAAGATCTTTGCTGTGTTATGGATGGGATTGCGGTCCACATAATGGACTCAGCATATGGGAAGATATTGATTCGTGAAAAATGGACTCACAAGACTCTGGGAGCTTCCAGGATGCGGAATCCACCGATTTGATGAGGGAAAATGTCCTCAGCGAAATAGTAAACATGACCAACAGCCATCCCGATCAGATCAACCCAGAATCCGTTGCCTAGGAGTACTGAGAATCCCAAGAGTACCCAAGGTAGGTAAGGTGCCTGTAAGAAGACAATAGATGAGGTTGGAATTCCGAAGCACCACAAGACAGAAACTTGAAGAAGATATTCTTTGACTCCTACTCTGAATATCTGCTGCAGCGCATTCAGAGAATATTAACGTAGGAGATCTATTATTGAATTGATCAATGAGGCTCCTCCTTTGCATCGCAATTCATAGGTAAGAACTGAATTGAACAAGGTATGCCAATTGATGTGTGCATCTCGTGCTCATCGGGGATTTACCAGGATGATCGGGCATCATCGTTCCACTTCTTCATTTCTATTGACGGTCGCGAGAGCGGGCGTCGGAGTAGCCATCCGGCTGAACACTAGAGCAGCCGCCGTGCTATATATTTGAGCCAAATCGTCAGTCCCCGAGGTAGTCGCTTCAACAGCCACGGTTGAGAGATATTCATGAGCGACCTTTCTCTCTACTAATGATTTGCACTGAAAATTTCTCTTCTTCTCGAAATTTCTCCCGCAACGGAACATATTCTCCGAACAATTCTCCATGTAAAGAATAATTCTCCTTAGGTGACATTTTCGTTGCATGGAAACATCTCCCATCGAAAAATATGATTTTCTCTATAAGAATTTTCTGAGAAGATTTTTGAATGACAGCTCCCGAAAGTCTGCTCAAGTGACCTGTCTATCTCTCCATTTGATAGCCCTACTTCAGAGGGGATATCTGAAGTGTCTCAGGAGTATTTAGACATGCAGGAAGATGACCTGTAATCGAGGCAAGTTTCGTACGGAAAGTTCATGCAATCAAACAATAAATCGAATGGAAATATGCTGACTGAACTCCAAAAGTGATCAAACGGATTAAGAGCATGTCAAAACTCTACTTTACCGACATCCATGATAATTTGATTTGAAGAAATAAGCTGTTAAGTTCACGTTTCGGCACCTGCTCTCTCGAGCTCTATCCAGACGGCACCCATGCACGTGCGGTTGAGATACGCTCAACCAGCGCGTCAGCAACTGCCCACTACCGATTTCACCTCGGTGAGGGCGACCTACAGTTCAGGGTGGGTTCCGAACCACCGAAACCACCGTGGAAAGCTCATGAGAGAAAATCTCAGTGGTGCCGACCGGGAATCAAACCTCGGACTTCCGCGTGGGAGACCAAGGACTAGATCCACTAGGCCACGGCGGCCTCATGAATTGATTCAGAATGGAACAAAGCAATATTCCGAAAAAGTAGCTGAATTATGCGTATTGGTGAGATGCACCACTGCGTAAAATTTTACAGCGATTCGCGGATCACTTTGAAATTCTACGCAGTGGTGGATTCCATCAATACGCATAGCCGTCTGAAGCTCCATTTTCGAGATTTTGTATAGCTTCAATTTGGAAGAATTTATGATGAACTTTGGTAAAGCTTTGACATGTCCTGAGAAGGCGATTAGGTCAACTTTGATTCTTCAAATGGTAACCTTCAATTCTCATGTCAGAATAGGAGAGAATGAAAGATTTCACGTTCGATATGAAAATTGCAATATTGGGAGAGAGGCATGCGTGGCCCCGGAAGGATTGGAGTTAGTTCTCTGACCTTTGACCCTCGGTTGGATCATGTAGACGAACCTCGTGGTCGATCGGGATCGCTCAATTTGATTTCTTGTTCGATTTTGTGCTACTGTTGTCTCCAACATATTCTTCGCTCAGATGTCATACCCGAAAGATCTGAGCGTGTTAGATGAGTTCGAGACCGCTGGACCTCCGACGTTTGCGAGACGACACAAATATACATAGATTTCACACGATCATGCAATGTTCGGAGCGCACTCGGCGACTTGTGCGGAGTCGGCAGAATTATCATGAAGCAAATCGGACCACTTAAAAGTCCGCGGATTGCCCCGACGTCGTTATTTGAGATAACGCATACTCTCCAATCACCCGCTACAAAATAATAACACATTGATTTCTTTTCAATAAGAATTTCGAAATTGTTCAAGCAAGCCCGGGTCTATAGATGCAAGCTTCGAACTTCTCTTCCACATCTGGCCTCTCCCGGTTCCCTCACAGAGAATTTTGGAGCAGCTAGCGGCTAGTGGAGAAATAGCAAGTACACACCAGTGCACTGGAATACACGTGTGAACACTCTCAATGGATTTTCTCCCTCATAGCCGGCTATGCTTTCGGTGGATTTTCCCTGTAGCCGACAAAAAGATCCGCGTCATCCTATAGGAACAATTATTCCCGCATGTCTCATCTCTCGGAGCGAAAACCGCGAAACGCTAGGTCATTAAGGGTAAGACGAAGCAGAGAGCACTCTTGAGAAGAATAGATTCTGTAAAACTCACAGGAAATGTCGATTTCTTCTCGAGGGATTGCTGCTGCTACACATGCCATCTTTTACGAGTGCAGTTTTGAAACTGGATATGAGCGCATCGGGTCCATCTCGGATCTCTAACAACCGATTTTTGCAAAGAGAAGCAAGAGAGATTTCTCTCACCACTCTTATTCTTCATTCCATTGCTTAATGCAATCTAGTAGTGGAGCAAGGCCGGTCCGAGCGCACAAGATGATCGACAACTCAGAACCGATGTCTCCAGTTCATGTTTTGCTCTCCCAACCCAACCCATAACCCATAACCCAAGTACGAGGCCCCTACCCCATAACCCATACTCCAGGTTCATGTTCTTAAGACCCATAAGCCAAGTTCAATTCTTCCAACCCATTATTCAACCCTAGGGCAACAGTTGGGTAGAGCTTGCATATGGTGTGGACTTCCAACCATTGATGTAGGCTCTTCCATTCGTGTTACATTCGACCCAAGTTCTGGTAGCCTAACCTATAAACTAAGTTTTCATGGCCCAACCCATAACCCAAGTACGAGTTTTCTAACAGCATGACTCGAGTCTTGATTTCATAACCCACAACCCAAGTGCGAGTCTCCTTGCCATAACCCTTATTCCAAGTTCATGCTTTTCCAACCCATAACCCAAGTTCAATGCTCCTAACCCCATTACCCGACCTTTTGTTCCCATAACCCATAACCCATGACACACCTAATCCATTGTTCGAAAGTTTTCGTGCTTGAGCTTGTGCGTGTGTGTGTGCGCGCGCGTGCGTGTGAGAGTCACACCAGGCCTCGCAGTCCATACGTTCAGAATTTTTTGTTGGCCCTGAAAAGAGTCGGTTTTAACCTATTGTGATCTATGCAAAGTCCGACAGCTTCATTGGAGATTTTGATGTCGGCACTGTCTTAGGTCTGGTTGGAACTCTTCTCCATAGTTTGCTTGGAGGTGTTGGTGGTAATGGTGAAGACATCAGTCGTACTTCGATAACTACCACAGGTTGCGGTTCCAATTGCGTGGGCTCAATGTCCACAATGAGCATAAAACGTTACGTAGGCTGTACGTAGTATTCTTCAACTCCCTTACGGAGCTCTTGTCGCATTCTTTGTTGATCTATCTGAGTCAAAATGAAGAATGGACTCCGTCACATATCAACCCCTCTTTATAAGAGCTGAAATCTAACTTCAGGTGAGAGGCAATCTTTTCAGTGCGTCACCAAGCAGGATGCGCCAATCACATAGGGTTGAATAGCCTGATTCCGCGAGTATGAATGAACAGCAGTAATAATGATGAGAGGGAGGGATAAAGGCCACACTCCCGACCCTGTCTATGGGATTCTGCTTGCTGCAGACTCCAATCCCTCTGTTTCCTTCCCCTCACCTTCTCTCTTCATTTGCCTATTCACTTGTATCATTCTCTCAAGATCAACTGTACATATAGAGGAGCCCCTTTCGATCCGCTACAGTACAGCAGTCGCATTTCGTTCTTGGATGACTCATCTCGACGTCGTCGCAGATTGAATCCACCTCATCAACTCCACCCTCATTGATTGGAGTCGGTAGAGGGCGTCGATTAATCATCATCCAGAGATGTTGCTTGTGTGCGTTGTGTATTGCCCATACAAATTCCAGATCCCGAGGGCGTAGATCACTCGTTGTGGTATTGACTCGCGGCAGCCTTTTGAGACTAGGACAGCCGAGTTCCTCAAGATCGTTGACCACCTTTCAGATGGACGCAAATTAGGTTTTTGACCATTTCAGAGATCAAGAGAACTTACGTGGAAGGTAAATTTCCCGCTAGCCACTTCTTCTCCTCCGACCCCTTCACGAAATGAGTCCGTGCACCCTCAAGTTTGTCCTCAAAGACATCCTTCACTTCGCTAGAAGGGATCTCTCCGGAACCCCAGCCCAGCCCATGACGATTGTTTTCAAACTAACGGTTACTGGACTTTTGCTCGAGAGGGGAAGTTACTCAGGAATACGGAGGCTGAAAATGAAGGACCATGAGAGCAGCATTCTCGATGAGAGGGAGGATGGCCACCTCCTCGGGGATGGAGATATTCTTCTTGGCCGAGAAACTCTGCACGTCCAGCACGTAGTCCATCTTCACGACTAATGAGCTCTGCGATGGATCTACTAGCCTCAAATATCCCATTCCCTATCCCAACGGTTCAAGAGCGCCCTCTCACGACCCTCCCCCCTCCTATCTCGCATCAGGTTGCTGATGTCGCGCATTAGCGAGTCTTCACGGATGACTTTCAGAGATTCATACGTTCTCTTCAGGACGAGTCATCGGATTCCCTGTAGAAATCGGAATTTTCAAGCTCCTGATACTTCTTGTGGTCTGGGCACGGTGGTTTCGGGATCTTGTACGTTTTTTGGGAGTATTCCTTCCACTCGGGAGGCACTCACCCCTTCTTCTCCTTCTTGTTCAAGAAAAGAGAGCGTTCGTCTGTGTTGCTTTGACGATTCCCCATTGTTAACTGAGATGGTTCTTCAACCTTTACTCGCTATTTGTCTCCTCCCACTTCATCACTCCATTTTTGACAGCATGCTCGTGCAGGGGAGATTTGATGAGTACGTCGTTGTGCAACGTACACACCGTTCTTCTTGACTTTGTGTGATTTTGGCAAATGGTGACTTGCTCCAGATTGTAGAGCTGATCCAACGCCAAGTACTCCGAGTCCTCGATGTCTCTGAAGTTCAGTCCAAATCTCTCGAGCCACTCCTTCTGGACCGATACCTCGACAATCACGGTCTTCGCGTCTCCGAATACTCATCTGAGCACGTCGCGAATATCAGTGTACGGAATCCTCCCCGAACGCCATATGCTGCTCGAGCCGTCTATTCTGCTGTTCATTTCCCTTTGCGAGTCCCTTCCTGGGGAATGGCCTCTTAAATAGAAATACCTCAGATTGCGCATCACCGTAGAGTGGAGCCACAGCTAATTCCTGGTCAGGCTCGTTGACGGCCTGCGTGAAGCCCTGCATGTTTGCAACGTACTCCATCTTGAAATCGAATGAGCCATCGCGAGTCGGGAGCCTCTTTTATATCAAGTCCCCCACCATTACTTGTTCAAGCGTTTTCTGATATCGCGATTCATTGATTTGTATTCCGTAATGTGATTGTGCGAGCAGTAGGCAGATTCTTTTGTTGGGAAAGTTGTTTCTCGCTTCAAACTCGATACAAATGTCTACCGCAGCAGTTTTCAGAGACTCGTCCTGCGAATCGGGGGAACGTGTGGGACTCACCTTCTTCTCGTCTCCAGCCTCCTTTACAGCATCTTGAGCACTTCCGAGAGCCGAACTAATGACGAATCCAGCCTTCGAGTGAGGTTTTACTGATTTGGAGGCTGCTTTGATCACCCCACTTGATGGGAGTCATACTCAGCTTGGTCTTGGCATTCATGGCAGTGGTCACTGCATACGCAACTACTCTTCCTTCCAACTCCGTGTCCTTGCCTTTGACTTGTTCCGAAGCCTTCGCGGCAAGAACTCAGTCAGCCGCGTCTCGTGCCTCAACATTCCCTCGACTCTTTGAGTAGGCGATATCGCGCTTCCTGCAGGCCACACCGAGACCGCTGATGCCCCGATCCCCGCATGCTAACCATTCGGTCAGCTTCGTACCCGGACCGCATGACCGGTAGCGAGGCGAATGTAACTCGACGGCAGCTTGTTGATGAGCGTGTTAACGAGGTCGCAACCTCGCTTACGTTTTCCGTGAACAATCATCATCTCTCGAGGGCTGATCCACGACTGACGTATGTAACCTCGCGCGGTCTATTCATACTCTCCGGGGGGTATACCCGGGCCGGCTCCTAATTTTTGGTGATCATTACGCAGTCAAACGTGTCACGGAGAACATGGATTCCTCAGAACAGAGAGTGAAGCTTCCGATGATAAATTTTGACCTGAGGCGATAGAAAAGAACCAAAAGACACGGCGACCTCCCGCCTGACGACATCAGAGCGGGCATCTGTGGGTCGTGCAATTGTGGTGAGACTAACAGTCTTATGACTCTCATTACTCACTCCAACGGTCTGAAATTCGCCAACGTCTATTCAAAGTCGCTGAACCAACCAAAGTATATACTCTTCGAAACAGTATTTGAGTCTATTGGTGGTATCGAATGTTTTCCCTCCAGTGACCGCGATACAGTCGTTCCAACGGACGATGCATTGCCGGATCCTATCATAATTTTCGACGATATCGTATGCGAGAAACAAGACAGTTCCAGGGTTTGCTTTTGTATAGGAAGGCAGAAGGATGACGATTGTTTCTACTTGTGTCAATCGTATGCTTTCGTCCCCAAACATCTCGTCAGATATAATGTCAATCTCTTGGTGATTCTCCGTCAGGACAATACAAATGCCAAACACGTTTACGGCGATCACGGTAATTCCGACATGTCATTCCCACGTTTCGAGAAACTTCGCTTTCCATGCTGGAGAGATAATACACACGGTTTCCTCGTTATCGATAAGGACAGGACTCTTATCGAGGGACGATCCCGGTAAGGTTTCGACAGTTTTCTTATCAATATAGGACGAGCGGTGTAACGCAATATCAGTCTTCAAACAGCTGTTGAAGTTTAAACATGGAAGATTATTCCCAACAAAATAACGTCTCGCGGCGACTGGTTGGAGCTAGGGATGCTATCAAGGGGACGAATCATATGCTACAGCAGGGACAAGCCCATGATAACTCCTCTCGGACAGTGTGATTCAAGAACACAGTCACACCCGACAGCATACATCAAGGAAAGCCGGGCAGCCGAGGAAATACTACGACCGACGGACTAGTCCGAGGACAGTGACGATTTCGAGTATGAGACAGTAATGGATAACACGTCGACTAAAGAAACCGATGGCCCAAGCTAGAAGGAATTCAAGGAATACCTGGATCCACTAGAGAAAGGAGGAGAACAGAGAAATCTTGACAAACTTGATGGAGTCAAAGAGCAAAAACGTTTCGGTCTCGAGAT
>JAPYYZ010003388.1:0-11293 GCA_030522705.1 Eretmocerus eremicus | reverse complement strand
ATAAAGCTCCGAAATCAAGGAATTTGAGGTGTTGAAGGGGGTTATGTTGACATCTTGATGGAAGCTCGTTCGGTAGCTTGCAAAAGAGCTTGCATTTGCTGCATGATATCATGAGCCCAGTCAAAAGACTGACATGCAGAAATCTCAACGAATGTACATTCGGCCAACCCCGTGATCGTCGGGGCTCATTCTTTGCACGAAAACTCGTGAATGATATAACCGAGTTTGCGTAGAGTGTTCGTTTGAAAATACTATACATAGCTAAACTGGGGGCCGGATTCTGAGTTTATCCGTGAGCTCTAGCAGTATTAATTAAAACTCAAGTCCTCATACTTGTTCATCGGAGGAACAAGAGATTACAACCGAGCAATATCTCCCGAACTTTTGATTTCGGTGTACAATCTCGAGTGCGACTCGTCAGTACCTCTGATCGCGTGGCGTTCATCGAATATTAATCCAATCGATCTGGAAATCTATTGATATCCCTTTGATGCTGCAAAATGCTCATCTCATATCCGAAACTGATCGAACAAATCACTGAGAATCGTACGAGTCACTCACATGTGAATGATTGAATTCTTCCCGCGAGTGAAGGAGATTCATACCCCTGATCGCCTGGATCTCATCGAATATCAGTCCAATCGATCTGAAAATGACTAGACTCCTCCCTCGATGCTTGTGAGAGGTAGTTTCTTCACACAGAAAGGATCGATTGCATCGCTGAGAATTGTACAAATGGCTTCTACAGGCAATGAATAAAATTCTCTCCTCGAGCCGAGTGTGAATCATACCTCTGATCACGTGATGTTCATCGAAAATTGATCGAATCAATCTGAAGACCCATTAATATCATCAGTGACTCGCTTGATTTTTTGAGATAGAGGAATACGTTTTGAGGGCATCGAGAGTAATGTCCATGAGTTATGAGATCAATAATCATCATAAACAGATATTTGATGAACACCATGCAATCAGAGCTATGGGTCTCACTCGGCTCGAAAAGAATATCATCTCTGAGTATTCAACACACTTAAACGATTTTCAGTGGTGCGCTCGATCTTTCCCCAAAGAAGATATCCATGGGTTTGAGATTTTTTCATTCACTACTTGATGACCATTAAGCGATCAGAGCTAAGGATCTCTTCCACTCAAGGACGGGGGGGGGGGGGATTTGATCATGTCCTGTTCAACTATTCGGACAATTCCCAGTGATAATTTTGATCTTTCGAACATGAGGGATGACAAATTGAAAGCATCGAGGAAGTTATCTTCGGATTTTCTGCTTGATGGGATCAACATTGTATGGGATCGTCCAGATACACAGTCTCTTTTCCTACACCAGTCGATCAGAGCTATAAATCTCCTTCGTTTGGGAGAAACTATTGGATAACTTGCATCTGGATTGACTCGTACGATTCTCAGTGATTTACTTAATTCTTCTCGTGTATGGAATCACTATTTCCAGTCACCAAGAGAGATATCAAGGAATTTCTAGATCGATTGGATAAATACTTCATAGAGAGTACGCGATTAAAATCATGAGTCTCACTGGGCTCGAGGATAGAGATTCGATCATTCGCATGTGAATTGACTTGTACAATTTTTAGTGATACAACAGATCCTCAATGTAAAGAAAACTGCCTTTTAAAGGCAAGGAGGAGATATCTGTGCATGTTCAGATTGATTAGATCAGTATCCGGTGAACGCCACGCGATCAGAGCTGTGAGTGTCATTCGTTTTCAGGAGAGAAGCTAAAAAACATATCGAATCAACTCGTGAGTATGTCAGAGATGAAATCCCATCTTGCATAGGGTCGAAGGTTTGAGTTTGACCTATACATCCACGGCTAGACTTCTCATTCACCATAGAATGATCTGCAATCTTTATACGAGAGATGGTACACCGTAATCAGTAGTTCGGGAGATATTGCTCGGTTGTAATCTCTTGTTCCTCCGATGAACAAGTATGAGGACTTGAGTTTTAATTAATACTGCTAGAACTCACGGATAAACTCAAAATCTGGCCCCCAGTTTAGCTATGTAGAGTATTTCCAAACGAACACTCTACGCAAACTCGGTTATATTATTCACGAGTTTTCGTGCGAAGAATGAGCCCCGACGATCACGGGGTTGGCCACATGTACATTCGTTGAGATTCCTGCATGTCAGTCTTTTGACTGGGCTCAGAATATCATGCTCCCACATTCGACGCTCTGATCATGCAGGAAATGCAAGCTCTCTTGCAAGCTACCGAACGAGCTTCCATCAAGATGTCAACATAACCCCCTCCAACGCCTCAAATTCCTTGATTTCGGACCTTGATATCTCGAGACCGAAACGTTTTTGCTCTTTGACTCCATTCGAACTTTTGATCGCGGTGTTTTGCTCTACAAGATGCTAGAGTCTTGTTGAAAATTACCGGAACCTCAAATCAATGTATTCAGTGCGGGGTCCTTTATTAATTGGAAGTGCTCCTATAGAATTTATCAAACATACAGTTGTTGTAAATGGGGTCAAGCACACGAAGTCAGATGGGATGGACTTTTTCTTCTTAAGAAACTCGAGCTTATACAACAGGAACGATTTGAGTAGATACGAACGAATTTTATATCACTCGTTCTCTAAAATGCGTGTTTTTCTCTCCGTTACCTCGTGCCGAGGGGGCACCCCAGAATCACTTGAATGTTGAGAAACATGAACCGAGTGCTCATCCCATGATGAGCTACGTACATTAATTGAAGCATTCAATGAAGGCTTGAACAAAGGAATTGTAATAGGTTTTCGAAGAGGATGACCCATTTCTCGATTTGAAGCAAATGGTTGACAATGATCTGTTTCTGAAAAGAGCAGTGACCTGTGTACTGCTCGGGTTGTGGTAAATTCAAATACTTTGCAACAAAATTTAGCACTTTAGCAATCACTTTCTTCCTAAGCGCTAAATTCATGAGCTGACTATTATATTAGAACTGTTGACAAATCATAAGAATTGTAATAGGATTTTGAAAAGGATGACCCATTTCTTGATTTGAAGCAGGTGGTTGACAATGATCTGTTTCTGAAAAGAGCAGTGACTTGTGTACTGCTCTGGTTTTGGTAAATCCAAATACTTTGCACCAAAATTTGGCACTTTCGCAATCAGTTTCTTTCCAAGCGCTGAACTGATGATTCAAATATTTTGCAACAAAATTTGGCACCTTAGCAGTCACTTTCTTCCTTAGTGCTGAATTGATGATCTGACCATTATATTAGAAGTGTTGATAAATCATGGGAATTCTCATAGGTTTTCAAAAAAGATGACCCATTTCTTGATTTGGAGCAGATGGTTGACAATGATATGTTTTTAAGAAGATCAGTGACTTGTTTACTGCTCTGGTTGTGGTAAATTCCAATACTCTGCACCAAAAATTCGTACTTTAGCAATAACTTTCTCTCTGAGCGCTGAATTCATAAGCTGACCATCATATTAGAACTGTTGACAAATTTGGAAACTGCTGAACCGAGTTTCAATTCTGACCCTTCAGGATTCCTTCAATGTTGAAAAGCATGGACCTAGGGTTTTGAAAAGAGCAAAGACTTTTGTACTGCTCTGCTTGTTGCCCTCGCTCAGATACTAGAAATAAGACAACATAACAGGCTCAGCCCCAGAATCATACCTCGCCGTACACCAAGATTTGAAAGAATTATAACGCTTAGTACATGCTTTATGTTATTTTGCTAGCAACAAATTCAACGTAATGATTTCAGCCTCCTTCATAACCTCAATAGGAATGGATTCTACGCAAGCGATGCGATCCAAGCTGATACCTATATACATCACATACACTATATATCAGCGCACTCTGAAAATGAATAGATAGAGATATACCAGTAATAGAAAACCCGAACGCGCAGCGGGAAGAGAGGAACTAGAAAATGGGAGCACATCAGGAGTAGACGGAAATAGGAATGTTGCGATTATCATGTCAATTACTGTCGGTGGACGCACTTTCGAGTGCTCGTAATATAAAATAGTATATATGTCAAGTGTGTGGAATGCGCTTTTTGAGGCAGGCATGCTGGGTATATTTGCCTGGACAAACGCATTTTCCCCACTTGTACATGTAATATACTATTAGATTCGTCGAATGTTCTTAGTGAGGGATACGATAGCAAAGAGATCTTGCGACAGTTCAATAGCTCAAAATTCATGAGAATCATTGCTCCGTTATTCGAGAGTGAGTAGGAAGGATCCATGGCTAGGATCAATAGATCCCTCCTGCCAAAATTCAAGGTCGCGAGAATCGGGAGTACTGTTGACTAGGGCAACTGGGACGATCCTCACGAATTTGAGGGCCGACTGCGATCACTAATAGCCGTGAGATCTGCCGAGAATCCGAGTCACGACAACGAGATACGCTTCATCTGGGAAGAGTTACACGAACGAGGGTATATGAACTGAATCTTCCACGGCGCCCATGTGCGTGGGGTTGAGGTACGCTCAACCAACGCGTTAGCAACTGCCAACTACCAAATTCACCTCGGTGGAGGGGACCTACAGTTAAAGGTAGGTTCCAAACCACCGAGACCGCCGTAAAAAGCACATGAGAAAAAATCTCAGGGGTGCCGGCCGGGAGTCGAACCCTGGCCTTCCGCGTGGGAGACCAAGGACCTTATCCACTAGGCCACGGCGGCCTCTCATCTGCAACTATATGAGAAAAAGATTAACGAGGGAATTGCTCGATTAGCAGATATAAGACGACTTGTTGCTGGAGGAGCCGAGGGCTCTGGAGAGATCTGCGGAGGATGAACAAGGGATTGAGATACAGGAAGGGGTATTGATCCCATTCAGTGACGCGGTCTCGGTGTGACATTGGACAACAAACTGACGTGGAGACCGTATATTGGTCAAGTCACTAAGAAAGTCAGCAAAGCCCTCCATAGTTCGCGTTTCGTTAGGGCGTGCGGTACCGATACCTATGAAGAAACATAGAATTGTGCTTTTGCTGCAATAAATTGATTGATAGAAATGCCGAGCCCGATCATGTCTCCGCCAACTTTCCGGGAAGCGACAATCAACAGGGTGGCTCCTTTTTCTGCAATGTATACATGCCGATGCTATGGGTGCGATCAGTCCTGCCCCTTTTCAGATACAATATCGATCGATAAGTGTATTCATTGATGACTCTTTACGGTTGATTATTATGGTCTATCCAATGAGGCATTGGAGTGAAACAGGACGGTGTTCGGGGAAATTCGTCAAAAATACTTGGAACATCTTAGGGAGAGATGCAAGAGTATGTTTCTGGAAACGGAATGGCATTCACGGGCGGCTAAAGCGAAAAGGTTTAAGAAACCCTAAGAGCTCAGTTGGAGTTAGCTAGTCCTGATACTCTTCAGCGTAATGGTGTAGCTGAGACAGCTAATCAGACGCTTCAGAGAGAAGTGAGAACTTACATTTCTGATTCAGGATTGTTTCTGACCATGTGGGATGTAGCTTCAATCGCAATGGTTCATACATGCAATCGTACTTCCCATAACTCTAACGGAATGACTCCTCCTTTGCGAATATTTGCTCTGATTTATAGTTCATTTTAATCTGTTGTTATGAATCGAGTACGGAGCTGATATGAAGCTGATATGGATAAAGTACGGAGGTTAGGGTGTTTAGCTTATGTCACAATACAGAGAGATACCGGTCCTAGATTTCGTCTAAAACCGGAACGGTTGATTACACAGCCACACAAAAAAAAAGTTCTGACCTAACTTGCAGACTATCACACCTTTTTGTTTTTGGGGTCGCTGAATCCGAATCAGGGGCCAGTGTGGTCCCAGCACGTCGAGATTTTGACATCACCTCAAAAAACCATGCTTTCACGAAAGTATTGGGAGCTGGTAATCAGGTTATACCAACCTTTCCATTATCTGTATGTTTATGAGGTCGTTGAATCCGAATCCGGGGTCAGCTTAGTTCCAGCATGTCAAGATTTTGACATAACCTCAAAACACCTTGATTTTACGCGAGTGTTCGGAGCTGGTGATCGGATCACACTCATTTTCACAGTGCCCTTCAATTTTTTGGGTCGCTAAATCCGAATCCGGGGTCAGTTGGGTCTCAGCATGTCGAAATTCTGACATAACCTGAAAAACTCATGATTTCACGAGAGCACTCGGAGCTGGTAATCAGACCATAGTCATTTTTCCATCATCTCCATGTTTTTGGGGTCGCTGAATCCGGATATGGGGTCATTCTGGTCCAAGCATCTCGAAATTCTGACATAACCTCAAAAAACCTTAATTCGATGGAGATGTTTGGAGCTGGGGATAAAAACACACGAGCTGCGAGTTTTTCGGGTCGCTGAATTCAAATTCCGCGGAGAATCAATTCCAGCAAGTACCTCCATCAACATAAACTGAATTGATCACAACTCCCAGGGGTCAGCATGCTCTCACAACCTCAGAATGCTATGCTTTAATGCAAATATTCGGATTTTATCAACGATGTATACGACTCCAATATTTTGTGGCTACCTGAGTCTGAATTTTAAGCCCGTTTAATCTCAGTGAGTCAGTATGTAAATCTAGAAAACTTGGATACTCCGGGTCACAAACATGAGCTTGGAATTCCATTAGTCAAGTTTGGAATCAGGAAAATGCGTTCAGATCACCTCATAGCCTGTCAGATGCGTTCATCTTTTGCCACTAGGTGGCTACTCAGCCAACCCGCAAGAAGATGAGACATCTGCACCATTCAAGAGGGCCGAGCAGTACCAGCATCGCCAGTCGACTTTTGTATTTCTCACTACACTCTTACCCAGTATCCTAATGAACATACAATTCGCTGATTTTTGTTGGATGATGAAGCGAGACTGACCAAAAGGTAAGAGAAAACGCAAGACTTCGCATAGGTCTTTCGAAGATAAGAGGACCTGCTATAGCTTCAAGAGAGAATAGAGCCCATGTTCGATTTGTGATGATTTTATCACGAGTGTAGGAGTTTTTGTCATATTTTGATCAGTCTTGCTTCAGCATCCGACGAAAATCTGCTGTCATGTTTTCGTCTTATCCCCGACTTTCCATAACGTTGATATGTTGCTGAAAACGTACGATCCTGAGTCAAAAACAGGACTGGCTGCATCTACTACAGTCTGTTGACGTTATGTCAGATGCCTGATCTGTTCGAGATGGCCGACTCCAAATTTGAACTCAGCGACCCCCAAAACCTTGAAAGTAGCATAGTCAGACTCCCACGTATGATATTTTCTAACAAAGCATGATTTGTGAGGTTATGTCACAATTTTCATCCGTATATTTTTCGTTGAATCCTCAATTTCAAGGTGATGTGGTGGAAATGACCAGTTGTTGTCGAATGGGCTCCAGAATTGCACTCTGTGGTCCAAAAGGTATAGGACTTGTGTAGTCTAACCAGCATTGAGGTTCCCAGCTCTGAGTATTTGGACAAGATCACTATTCTTTGAGATTATATCAGGATCTCGACATGCTGAGACCGAATTGGCCCCGGATTCGGATTCAGCGACCCCAAAAACATGAAGATAGTGGAAGAGTGACTATGGTCTGATTACCAGCTCCGAGTGCTCTCGTAAAATCATGGGTTTTTGAGGTTATGTCAGAATTCCGACATGCTGAGACCAAACTGACCCCGGATTCGGATTCAACGACCCCAAAAACATAAGGACACTGTGAAAATGAGTGTGATCCGATCACCAGCTCCGAGTACTCTCATAAAATCAACGTGTTCTGAGGTTATGTCAGAATCTTGACATGCCGGGACCAAGCTGACTCCGGATTCGGATTTAGCGACCTCAAAAACATATGGATATCGAAAAGTTGGTATAGCTTGATTACCAGCTCCGAGTACTTTCGCAAAAGCATGGTTTTTGAGGTTATGTCAAAATCTCGACGTGCTGGGACCAAACTGACCCCGGATTCGGATTCAGCGACCCCAAGAACATAAGAATATGATAGTCTGCAAGTTAGGTCAGAACTTTTTTTTTGTGTGGCTGTGTTATGGTAGGATTCACAGGGACACGATATCAATTCTTCAATCCAGAGACGAATAAGTTCTATGAGAGCAGAGACGTGACTTTGAATGAGATTTTGGACTATTAAAACTAGTACAAGATGGGACATGTGGATAATTGGGCTCAGGATGGATCCGGAATGAACGAAGAAAGTTAGTTCTTGGATTTCGAATTAGGGAAGGTTGACCGTACGGCGAAGCTGTCTAAAACGGAAGATGAGTTAAAGACGAGCTGAGTGGGATAAGTGAGAAACAATTGAGAATGACTAATTTTGATCTTGCTGGCCTCCCGAAGTATGGTAGAATCAGACACTTGCGGCAACGATCATGAACGTGGAAGATTTTTCGCTTTGATTGCAGATGCTCATAGGGATCCGGTTTCCTCCGGCAGAAGCAATGACTGCGAAAAAACGGGATTAATGACTACAGGCAATCAGGGATGAGTTAGACTCTGTGGAGGATCATGAAGTACGGCGTATGGGAGAGAGACCAAAAGTGAGCGAAAATGGTGGAGAACCCAATAATTCAGATTCGCAGTGGGTTTTCAGGAAGGAACTTGATTCTGAATGTCATAATTAAGTACAGGGCTAGACTAGTTATGCGAAGCTTTGCGATCAAAAACAATTATGACATCCGCGAGACTTATGCTCCGATGTCAAGAATGTCTTTGGCTAGAAAGCTGTTTGCAATAATCAATGAATTTGGCCGCGAGGTGGAACAGTTAGACTTCATAACAGCTTTCTTGAATGGCACGATCAATGACGGAATCTGTATGGAAATCCCAGAGGGAACTTTTTTTTAGAGCAAGTGAAATCACGCAGGTTATGTTGAATCAACAAAGTTTCGTACAGTTCGAAAATAAGTCCGAAACGATGGAATATTAAATTGTTAAATTGCACTCGTGAATAATGAGCGAGAGCCTCGCATTTTCATTCGGAGGGAAGATGTGAAATTTCTGATAGTGTTGCCATATGTCGAGCACATACCAGTAAGGAGTAAGTGCTCCTGAAAATTGCAGGAAGTGAAAGCTAAACTCAAACATGAGTTCAAAATCACTGAACTCGGAGTCCCGGAGGAGTTCTTGGGCATAGCGATCAAGAGAGAAAGAAAAAATCGTATCCCAAGATTGAGTCAAGAGTCTTATACAGATAGAATTTTGGGAGAATTTGGAACTGAGAAGATGTATGGAAAAAGAACTCCCATGGGAACAACTCAAACTGCAAACCGAGAACCTGCAAACTTCCGATATTCTCCTCATCGTGGGGTCATAGGCAGTCTATCTCAACTGAGTAATGTAACACATCCTGACATATCTTATGCCGTCAGAGTCTCGAGTAGACATTGCGTCAATCCAACGCTTGAATATTGGGAAACTATAGTAGCACGGCTGTTCGGATATTCGAAGGAAACGGAAGATCTTGGCTTGACTCACAGGGGAGAGACTGATGATCTCAAAGCATATTAAGACGCAAGCTTTGCAGACTGCAAAAAATCAAACCACCAGTGGCTACGTGATAAAATTATCACAGACAAAAATACGTCGCACTGTAAACTTGTGAGGCTGAGTTTGTACCGATGTGTGAAGTTGATCAGGGGATGATGGGTCTTGAAAATCCTCTAGGGATATTGCTCAATACAAAGTTCTACCCTTTCACGGTATGGTGTGATGATGAGGTCGCGATCGAGGGTGCACAGACTCAGGGTGGTAAAAAGCTTCGGCACATGCTTCGCATTGGATTAGAGTATATGAAATTATGTGTCAATGACAATTTATTGTTCATTCAATGGGTGAGGTTTCAAGACCAGTTAGCTGATATATTCACCAAGCCACTTCCATGTGAATTCTACGGAAAATTGACTGAATTGGTTATGAATGGGAACGGTAGAATTGATACGGCCGATAATCAAACGGCGGCATCTAATCCTCATAGGATCTATATATTTCTCTGTCTGTTATAGGCAGACCACAATCAACCTGATCCGAAATGGTTATCGAAAACTTTGACAGCGTCCAGCAATCAGCATAATCATCCGGAATGAATCTTGGCTCGACAAATTGAAATGGAACAGAATGAGATCAATATTTCCTCACTGGATCCAGTTGAATGTATTTGGGTTTCAATGTTTGATGTAGATTGATTGGAAACATGAAAGATATATAAATGGTCGTTGACAGAACATTGAATTTAACGGTAATTCGAATTGATTCGCTCTGGAAGAGTGTTGGATTTAGCGAAGCTCCCCCCCTCCTCTCTCTCTCTCTCTCTCTCTCTCTCTCTCTCTCTCTCTCTCTCTCTCTCTCTCTCTCTCTCTCTCTCTCTCTCTCTCTCTCTCTCTTCCACTCTCTTCCACTCTCTCTCTCTCTTACTCTCTCTCCCCCCCCCTCTCTCTCTCCCTCTCTCTGGATCGCTGTGAGTACAAGCACTGCTCCGTCACCTCGCTCCCCATTTAAACTTGTCTTATACTAATACCCCTGAACTTTCGCACCTGTGGGAAATTGTTGCTGACAAGTGGGACTCCCGCTGGCTCACGCAATGAAGGAACATCAACAGCAGGCTCGTTATTTTGAGCCAGGGATCCCTAATTGTCAGCATCAGCATTTTTGGAGGTTATCCGCAACGAGGTGAAACAACCAGCAGAAGAGGAAACATCGGCGCCTCTAGTGACTCGCCCAGGGAAGTTCCGAGTGGGGCTGATATCACTTGAGCAACTTGCATATCGATATCGGTCTGGAAAGTCGCTATATCAGCTCCAGATAGCGACACCTTTTGGATCATCTTGCCAGTTTTGCTGAGTGATCAACAACGGTGGGTCTCCAAAGAGCTCATGCACACAGTGCAGTCGTCCAGTAAAGCGCGGTGAGTCTTCACTACCGTGTCAAATTTGTGCGAGTCTCATCCATCTTACGTGCTCAAATACTACTAGTACTCGACGATTTTGATGTACTACTTGCTGTTTACAACAGAATCTGGACATACCCTTGCAGCCATCTTCGTGCCCCCTATCTTCCCAATCGCTTACTCCTCTCCACGAAGTCCCTCCCGGCAGGACTCTCCTTCTGTGTATAACGACTGCGCGCCCTCCCTTCCATCGACGAATATGAGTCAAGCGTGCACTCCCACTGCTCGCAAACGTTCTGCCACATTGGCGCCGTTCCTCGCATCATCGCGTCCTGAAGTACTACGCTCGGACAAGTCAGCCGTTCAAGATCGTCCCGTCATGGAACCTGTACCAACGCCTCTCTTTCTTAATGATCCAAATGTTCTCGATCACATGA
>JAPYYZ010003387.1:0-12075 GCA_030522705.1 Eretmocerus eremicus | reverse complement strand
ATCGTTGGGCTGCCGAGTGTACCTTAAATGTTCAATCTAGGAACCAAGTAGGACTTTGGAACAGAAATTTCGAATTCCTTCTAGTCGCAAAGACAATGACCCTTTGATTGCCTTTTTCCCAGTCGTGTAACAAAAAATTATCGCCAACAAGAGTCTTTCGATAGCGCTCCGGTACATCTCCGAGGTCTGCCAAAGATTTGGGATTGGCTGGTGGATCTTGCTGTCGCCGCCCTCGCATAGACTTTCAAATTCTCTCGCTCGGGTAATAGAACCAATACATCTTCGCGAGGTCCTGGTAACTTTGAGCGTAATACTTGAGCAGGTGGCTGTTCGGGATGCTCTTCAGCTCGATGTTTCAGTCCATCTAGAAAAATGGAGACGATTGAGACGTTGATCACGCAAGAAAACCTTTCTGTCACAATTTCGGCATCACATTTTTCTCGATGTAGTGGATGCTGATTCTGTGAATCAGCTAGGCCTCTCAGAACAACTACATTCTCACCCGGCTCTGAGTTCACTGTAACTGCACGAGCAGTGCATTGCTTGCTCTTGAGTCGATTACAGTCCCAACAGGTTCTGCCATTACGAAACTTTGAGCGGAAATACACGAAGCCATCTAATATAAGTTTGGTTTCAAGATTCTGCGCCTCAGCCACAGTATATTATTATGAAAAATAGTATGTAAATGACTATGAAAACTTTGTAAATGATAGAAAAGGAGATGTAACAACAAATTGACAGAATCTAAAAAAATCATCAGTTGCATTGTTTTTCTCTCTATATGTGTTCCCAATTGACGTGAAATAAATGCATCCCATTAATTTTGCACGGCATTGTCGTGAAGAAGCTTGTGGGAAAAATAAATTTGGGAAAATGCCATCGGAAAAATTGTATTCGGGAAAATGACTGGGAAGGCTCAAAAACTACGTCGTCAATCGTGATTAGGCGTAGCCAAAAGATGCAGAGCCAGGGGAACTTATTTTTTCTCAATTCTGACGGTTTCTTTCATTATCAGATATTGCTCTGGTTCTCGTTTTGTAATCCGTCTTGTGGTCGCTCGCGTAGGCACCGTGTTGAAGTCAATGAAAATACTTCAACTTTGGATGTCTGCATATATCTAACAAAGAACATGGTGTTGAATCCCATCTTATGGGCCCTCACAGGGTCCAAGTCGGGGGTATTAGTTGTGCCTGGGCTGAATTCTCAGAATTCCTTACCTGCCCTTGTTTATATTCGCGATTGCTTATTCTGACTGGTAAGACGTCCTAAAGTGGCACTCGGACTGCATCTCGATTATGATGAACATAAAAATTCATGTGTCTTTAGCGGGTGATCAACAATAAATTCAGCGCCGAGTCATCTTTAAACGTCAAATATTTGGTATGCGCAAACATATAATGAATAGTTGTTTGAAAAACTTTGTAAAATATGTGAATGTGCGTTCTAAGAGCATGTCAAAGCTCTACTTTACCGACATTCACAATGATGTTTTTTTAAATGAAGCTATACAATATTTCAAAAACGTAGCTCCAAAGGGCCCTATGTACTGGTGAAATGCATCACTGAAAAAAGTTTCGGAGTGATCCGTGGTAAACTCTTCAAGTAATTTGGTTAACGGACAATTGTAGCCTTGAGTCAAATTACGTTAAGAGATCGCCATGGATCACTCTGAAATTTTTCTCAGTGGTGCACGTCACCAATGCGCAGGGCCGTCTGGAGCTACATTATCAAAATGTTGCATAGCTTTATTTCAACATGTGAATTTGCCACAAATGTCGGCTAAGTAGAGCTTTGACATGTCCTTAGAGCTTTTTGCGGTGAACACAAAAACTGCAAATTTGCTTCTGTGGCAAGGATGACTACCCCTCTTTGTCTATCATTCACTATCAGAAATTCTTCATCGTCCACTGTTCTTATGCCCAAAGCATTGAGTGTATCATGCACGTCCGTAATATTGCACGGAAGAGGAGGATAGATCGATCTTCTTTCAACATGAACAGCTTTCCTAGTGGCTTTGAGATCCTCACGTTTGAGCTCTTCACGAATGTGCGATGGTCCATCTTGTATACCTCTCCTGACCAATTCGACAGGCCTCTGACAAATGTCTCCGATCGATTTCTGCTTTGATGCATTTGAAACGTATTGGTGCGCGAGTCCAGTATGTGCCGGATTATTATGCTCATCTTCACTAACACGTAACACTGCATCCCTAGTCGTATCAGTCAAAAGAGCTACAGGGCACTTTTTATTTGTGCATCGCCATTTTTGATCATTTTGAATTAATCGCGCTCTTTTGAGCTTATAATTTTCATAAACTTTCAAGCCACGGCCTTTTCCACTCAACATTGAGTAAATGATGCATACACCTCGACATACATCATACTATCGCGTCAGAAAACAGGAAGTCACTGGAGATATGTCGCAGGTGGAGAGTAAGTGATCATAGTTTCTTATTATTGACGGAAGCAATACAGGTACAAGGGGTACAAATATTTCTCGGAATATGCCAGCGGACGCAACTCGACCTACCGGATTAGGTTATGCGGGCGCAACTCGCCCTATTCTTCTGACCACGGCCGCAACTGAAACTTCCCGCCTCATAGTTGCCCCCAGATCTGCGCCTCTGAACTGTTCAGAGACCTGCGATACTGCATTGGAGGCGTGAAAAAGAAATGATGATTGATTAAAGTAATCTGCAGTTTGCTGCCGTGATAGAATTGACTCGAATCTTTCTAATGGTCAGTCATGAAAACTCTCAATCAATTCTTCAGAAATACTCAGTCCCGAGAATTTTTTTCCGTTTCAGGTGTTGGTAGAATCAACGCAAGTATGAGTAATCATATTATATCACTCAATAACAACTGGTTACTTCGTCACAACTGCGGGTCATTCAAATGACTCGACTCAGGGGGGTGGATTTTGATTCACCTATTCGTTTCATACTTTTCATTTTGAATATTCGGTATAAAATCACGTTAATATGGAAAGTTAAACTCGCAGATTAGACTTAAAGCAAAGGACAAGATGTTGACATAAGAATTCCCAAACTGCTTTCAGAATTTTAGTTGAATCGGACGAAGTGGAAGAGCAATTTTGATTCCTCCATTGAATCAGATTGAAATTCTACTGAAAGCTTGAGACCATCAGCAAATTCTCGGGGTTTGATTTCGCCTTATCAGTTATAAAAGGGCATCATTACATCAATTTTAGTCCTGATTTCAATACCACATAATGAATGTCTCGTAAGGAATTCCTGTGAAGGCTTTCATCTAATTCGAGGATTTCCATATCTGTTTCGACTGGAGCTGATGACTGTTACGGAAAATCTCGATACATCAATTGTCGAACTTTCGTGTCTCAGAATTCTTTGATATTCACTTGCACAATCCGCAGTAGTAAACAAAACAAGTTTTTCACAGATGCGTCGAACAACTAGTGGTTTGAATCGATGGCTTTCAGTGTTACTGAATGTGCATCGAATCTTTGTAATCATCATGGAATAATCATTCCATGACAAGATGAGTAGTAATTACCCAAGCGATACTGCGCATGCCATACGCGTTCATTCGCAGAAATATTGTATCGCTAATTATAGACGAATATGACTCGATCTCGTGGTGACTGCGCGCTCGAGGTGTTGAATAACCTCCTGAATGAAACTTATGTAAAGCTATTCGGCGACGATCCGCTGGGAAACGAGATTTGCCTGGGAGTCACTAGTGTGTCCGTGTGCATCAGATTGCATAATAGGAAAGGCTCAGCACAGAAAAGTCTGAGATAACTTGCAGCAAGTACCGAAGGTATTCAAAGTCTGAGTCAAGGTTCTGGTGTACAGAGAGATGACGAGGAGTCGATGAACCGATTGCATCAAGATCGGGTGCGACTACGACATAACTCGCACACATGCGGCTGCACGGCTACGAGAGCGATTAGAGGAGGCATACGGGCGTGGCAAGAGTTACGTGTTTTGTTACGATCTGGACTCTGTGGCAAAAATCGCGTGGCTAATCGATGGCCAACACGTTGGAAGAGAGTTCTTGCGCGCGTGTGTACTTACGAATTTTCTTGCTTGGTTGGATACCGTTGGATGTTCTGCAACTGTAGCTTTATTTCTCCTCCCTCTCCTTTTTTCACTTTTTGCTATATCTTTCCCTTAGAGTTTACAGATATGACTTTATATAGACAGTAGCTTCTCTTAGTGTCCGATGAGGTTAATTATACATGCAATGCACATCAAAAAAGCAATAAAAGTTGGTTCATAGCCCGACGAAAAATTTCAGCTGGATAACGATAGTATGCTTGAATCAAGACTCAGTTCAATAATCCAGGTTCACGGTATCTGGTGAAGAATGGAATTCATTTCAGGCAATCGGGCTTCGATAGCATTTTTTTTCTCTTTTTCATTAAAATCATGTCTACGATATCATATTGAGTTCAAAGCAAATTAGTTTGAAATGGCAGGTACATAAATGAAGAAGATTTTTACTCGATCTCTACATTTCTCATTTTTTCTTGAAAATCGATCACATCTAACTAGAGTTTATGCAATTTTGCCGATCACTAAAAGCCAAAACTGTCAAAGATCAGATGAATATCTGCCGGCGAAATGACAGAATTTGATGTTTCTTTTTCATTAGATTGTAAACGAGAAAATAAATTGATGTTTAGTTTTGTTGAACGAGACGCCATTTTCTTTATTCCAGGACCATAGAATGAAGGAAATTAAGATAAAAAGCGTATACATGTAGGGGTTGAAACTCATTTATTGAATGACATATTCACGATACACGTCGCCCTGACGAATTCAGGGTTGTGGCAACAGCTGACTTCTGCTTTCATTTTTTTCTCTTCTGCTGGTTTCTTCTTCTGCTACTTCTTCGTTCTTGAGTCCTGGCCAAAGATGTTAATTGAGTGTACTGGTTTTTTTCGTTTTTTCAACGATCTGCATCTCGTGTATATGTCTACGGTATCAAACGTTAATAAATTACTCGAACGCTCTACACTTATTACACGTGGAATGTGTTGAAATTGCGTCGCTCGTTCTCTTCTGTTGTGAATTTTGCAAATTTTTGGAAGATAATGGTCACAAAATATGGCGAGTTTCAAAATCATACTCATGGTAGTCATGAATTCCAGAAAAAGTTTGTCGAATAAGTTCAGTTTTTCAGAGTACAAGTTACTTTGTAAGTTGCAAGTTCAATGAAGTATGAAACCAACTGATATGAAAGAAAAAACACCTGAACCAATTCCGACAGTACTCCTGTGTTTTAACAACGATAAATTTTCACGTGAACCGCCTAAGCAATTCATATGTTTTCATGATATCAGCCAAATATCACAATGATAAGAGTAGAAAATTTGAAAAGTGTGTCTAGACAGCCATACATCAAGTGGTTTTCAGCTATTAAGAGGTTTGAAATATTTTGCAGAACGAATGACGCAATGAACATAAGAGGTCTATCTAAGGGTTGTCTTCAGACGAGGAAAAAGAGAAAGTAAATAATCATCGTACAAAACTTTGCATCCTTCAAGAAATGCGCATGGGAAAATCTTTTTAATCGTGATATTCCTCGCGGTTAGTCTACAAGGTCCTTCTGGGCTTTTGGCAGTGAAATTCAAACACCACGAATGAAGAGAAGTAGTTACATATTTTCATGATGAAATACCGACTCATTTTTTATCACTCGTGAAACACACTCAAAATCGTGTTGAAAAGCGGAGAGCAATGAGCAAGAAAGTGCGCGGGAAATTCAAGACCGCCCATTGGAGACAGTCGTGAATATTAGAGTTGGCAGTTTTCCGTCGTAATAGGCGCAATAATGTTCGATGTTGGATGACAATCAGGTATTAAATTATGGTTTCCAGCTCAGAGCTCTCTATTCTCATCGGGAACTTCTAACTTCTCTTCATTCATGCTCTGTAAAAAAATCAGCTCAAAATGTCCCAAAAAAGTATACCGCGGATAACAATGATACGAAGAATAATACTATTTTGAATATGTAATATTTGTAGAAGTATCAATGTCGATATAAAAGATATAGTCAACGTTTTCAATAAAATGATAATTCCTGAAGAGACAGTCGCAGATATGTAACAGAAGGACCAATACTTGCATAGATTTTTCATTGTTGAAAATATCATTCTCATAGAATTTTTGAAAAATTCTAGGTAGTCGCTGATAGTAGAATCCTGATGCAAAACGAAATCTTCAATATTACTTCGTCTACTCATGCGTTATGTGAGTTTGACATTTCTCACTTTTTTGTCTGGGTAATTGTATAACAAATCACTTCCGAGCATGATCATGAGCTATTCTCCTGTTGCAGAATCTGCGACGGTCATTCTTATATCTAATAGATTGTATGGTTGTGATATTCACTTCCTCCGGCTGAATCTTGAATCCTTAACATCCTTGGAACTTCACATGGTCGACGCGAACTTTTAACGAGGGCATTCAGAGACGTCGTGATTTCTCACAGGAGTAGATTCAGCAAATAATAAATAATCCAAGTTTCATATGTGATCACGGGCTATAACTACATTATTCCATATGTCAAATGGATCTATCGAGGAGATAGATATTTGAGGTGAAATTGTATGAACATTAAAGATTGTACGAACCAAATCGAGACCTACTGATATTGGAGGAGTCAAATAGATGAAACACAGGACGATCTATCGGCTTAAAGCAGATTTCTCAGAGTTGACGTCTGATTCTCCAGTTTCGAAATCAACGACCTCTCGCGAATTTACAGTACCATTCATACACCATCCTTTCATAAGACTCTCACAACAAAATACGCACCGAATTCCTCCCACAACAATATCTTTACGAGTCAATCTTTTCGTTTTAAAGCAGTCTTATTACACAATAAAGCCAGTGCGGCCGCCTCGATCGAACGAATCTCCAATACTTCCGTCGGTGCGAGGGGGCACTCAAGTTGATAAATATATATATATTCTCAATTTCAACTCTTCTAATTATTCAATCAATTCACTACAACTGGCCAATATATAAGAAGATTTCTTTTTTTTCCGGATGGTGATAACCCCTACTTTTGGAATAGTTTCAGATCGGCATGAATGGAATTCGAACACTCATCCATGATAAATTATAGTTGTTCATTATGAGTGTTCATTTATATCATTTTTGTTTGTTCCATGGTTTGAATTTACAGCAACTTCACTTGGCAAAATTTTCATTAAGAACCAATTGCAGAGTATTTATTGTGAACTTGCACCAAAGAAAGAGTGCGTTGGCTAAAGTACCAGCAAAATGGAAAAGATAAATGATTGTAGAACTATCAAAAATCAACAAGTCGCAACTCCGTCAATGAAATTGAATCTTAAAATTCTTAGAAAAATATTGATAACATGGAGATTCGTGAGAACTCAATCAAGCATCATGTATCACATCATCAAAACCGAGAAAATATCTCTTTCTTAGTGCATACACAACCTTCTTGCTTCTTATTCTAGTTTTTCATCTTCACTCCTTAGTATTTGATCATTGCAAAATAAATCTATCTTATCGCTTACGGTATCACAGAGTTATTCGCGCGATAGTCTTCTTCGCCTTCAAGGTTTTCAAGAATTTTTTCTGCTCGCTTCTTCCGCTTATAATTTATTCAACTCGCTATTTCATTCTCAATGCAGTTGAATTTCGTAACTTTGATAATAGATGTTATGATGAGACTGCATATAAGTATAAGTATTGAGAGCTCTCTCAATGCAAATTTATGATTGATTTTTGAAAACTTGTCATAACACCGATTATCGCTGTGGCGAACTCCAACTGTACGACTTTTACCGAAAATAAAGAGCCAGCGGCAGCCGGTGCGTCAAGCCTTACAATTTCACACGTCGATTTTCCTCTGGAAAAAACAAAATGGATTTGACGTTCAAGGTCGCCGCGCAATCAGCATTGCGTGTACGGGCTGGAAATTTAATAATTTAATTAAGTCATGATTGTGAATCAGGCAAAATTTCGAACTCGACACCGTACGTTGAAGCTTTTTCGGCCTTTTTCAGATATTGCCGCATCAACAACAATACAGAAAATGACTTGCGAAAGATGCCAGAAACGTCGAGTTCGAACAAATCGCCTTCATCATATTGAAATCTTGATTCTTGAACTAAATTAGTCAATTGTCAAACTCATTAAGGAGATGTTAAAATCGGTCGTTGCCCGTTGATTGATAAACTTAAAAAAATCGCCTATCTCGCGAAATCGATCGCGCAAGCGCTAAATACTCGTCTCTCCCCGTTCGTGGAATTTCCACTCGTTTTTCCAATTTTTTTCTCCAGCGTATGAAACTTTGGAATCGGTTGCGTAAATAACCAATTCAAATTTTCTTGCCAGGAAAAATGAGGAAAACAAACGAACAGAGGAAAATCCAAGGACGATCAGAAGAAGCGAGTATTTCCAACCGTCACGACAGACATGCAAGAATACGATTCTGTAGGTTACTCCTCAATAGGTAAAGATCGACTTTCCCTTCTCCTTAAATCTCTCTAGATCTTGAAGAGCCATTGTTTTGCAATATAATCTTGTTGATAGAATAATTGTAAGGAATCGACCTTGAATTTTGCCGAAGCGGAACGTCAAAGCGGAAATGTGCAAACGACTCAGCATAGGAGGTTTTGGGGAGGGAGGTCACCCATTCATTTGAGCGCGCAACAGGGCCGGACGATCTCGGGCGAAAGCGAAAAACGACCCCATGCTTCGGTATACATCGACGAAACAGGCGGACGAATTCGGTTTTGACCAGAGAAAAAAAATCAATCAAACGATCGCTCCGTGATTTGAATATACATCTTGATGCAACAGTTAGTGAATGAATACGCATAACTCAACTTAATAATTTTCGATCTCGAACGTGCTTCGAAAACTTCCATTAATCAAGTCATACAGTGTGCATCAATCCCGAAGACTCTAATTCGCAGTGTTACAGGATAAGAATGAATGTTAAAAGGCTCAATTGAGCAAGAAGCCGAGAAATGGATCAATCTTCGATCAATTAGCGGTCATTTCGATAACTGGTGCATCAGATGTATGACCTTGCTGAATCGATTGGTCGCACGCTTTTATAGATTAGGGGGGCAGAGAGTATTGGAAAATCGAGGGCGTGTGGTGCCTTTCTTCCCCCCTCGTAGAGGAAAAGGGAAGAGCCGGCGAAGATACTGCCGCTAGCAGCGCGGAGCTGCGGTCTTTCGACGCAGAGCCACGTGAAGGGTCTACTTGCCAAAACGATCGAGCGTATGGACGTACTTTTACAATCACGTTCTTTTCACGAGTCGGTGGCGTGCTCAGAAATTATTGTGAACGATTTGACTCATCCGCGCCGCAACGCAGATGTAACAAGGCTGACTCGATTTGAAGATTGACAGTTGAGTGGCGCCAACGTTGCGCAAGCCAGTAAAGGCTGGCGTCATGATTTTACCTCTAGATAGAACGAAATCCAACGCAATCGTATCTTATTAAATTTTTCAATAATTTTCAGGTGGCTTCGATCAGGGATGAGTGAATAACTTTTCGTTCGCTCGACCGTACCGTGAATGGTGACAATCGTGATTTGAGAAAGTACGTCTGGCGATCGGCAAGCATCTCTCCACGTGAAAGGGCAATCAACTGTGCAAAATAGATGTACATGTTTAACAAGTAAGAGAAAGCATGTAACGCAGGGGCGTCACCGAAATGCAAAATTTTGTTCTTAGTATCGTGCCTCTTCAAATACTGTACATCCAATAAATACAAGTAGGCTTGTATCGGATAGAACCGCGAATGAAAATGACTGATTCCTTCGAGACGTATTCTAAATTATCATGCCTCTGCTTCTTTCAGTCTCACAACTTTACCAATACTCGCGTGATCTTAGGGACTACGAAAAAAGGAACGGAATAAAAAAAGGAATCAGTTTTGGACTTTGAATACTACTATCTCCTTATTATTTACCCGAATTTCGCGACCGCCTCAAACACTACAGATGTCTGTCTACGATTACTGTCCAATCCCTGAAAATTTTAGCTCATGAAAGACGGCGTTCAAAATCTGTACGAATGAGTGATGTTTCTACCATTGTAAGTCAAATAAATCTGGAAAGTCAGGTCAAAAATGCAGAATTAAGAAGATCCCATAAAGTTGTGGGTGAGTGACATCTATAGGGTTTGAGACAATTCACAATTTTTTTTTATTCTCTTCAAGTTGTAGCGATTCTTTCTTGGCATATCCTGAGCAACTTATTCATCAAAAGTAGTTCGCTGGTCAGATGTTCTCAAGTTTCATCGCCAAATCTCAGAATAGATTTATGTGTAATCAAGTGAGATTAAACATCTGAGGTAATCTCTGACTAATTGATATTGGTATATTATCGCAAGTTTATAGAAAGCGCTTTCCAGTGACAACAGTTTACAAATACCATCGAGGATCTTATCTACGATAAATGTGCAGGAGTATCGTCTAGTATGATGAGCCAGTGGCCTATTGGTTATCTACATCAACGTCAACTTGCGCAAGGCGAACTACTTTTGACAAATATCGGGTTGGTAGTGTCTCGTTTCCACTGCATCTACGTGTGTTAACGAGAAGTTCGCGTTCGGAGTGTCACGATGGTGTGTTCGTGTGGGGTGGTGGTGATGGTAGTGGTGTGGATCGAGCAGCCGATGAAGAATTCAGTTGGTTGAAACTCAGCTGGCAAAGGCAGAAACGTGCTCTCGCGTCATGCGAGAAGAAGATGAGGCTCGTTGGTAAACGTATTTACGCACTGGTCCAAGAGGGTTGCAAAGGGGACAATAGAGCTCGGCCGCTCGGGTGGAGGTTGAGCTACGGAAGTCCCTTCTCGGTGCAAGCAGAGTTGAGGCTGACCAGTGGCTTGCAGAAGGGGGCCAGATTCTTAAATTTTCGTCCAGATGGCGTGACGGTCGAATGGAAAGAATAACGGACGAGAAACGCCCGGCGATGGCTGAACGACCGGTAAACCTCGATTAGATAGTGCACGTAATCGTGAGTGAGCGTCCCGTCCGCGGTCATCTAATTGGGGTGGCACCTCATCCAGGGGGAATCAACATCATCATCATCATCATCATCATGATCATCATCATCATCATCATCACGATCCAGGTCCCTCTTTGCGTGTCGGATAACCCATGGTCCTCGTCGTAGCCCAGAATCCAGAGAATTGAGAAGGAAGCATCATTTACCTTGGTCGTGGATCCTCTTGGCCACAAATGCGCCCGTCAGAGCGCCACCTAGCGTCGCGGCGCCTCTGACTCGGGCTGCGCGTCACTCTCACTTTGAACATCTGCGCCGTTATTCTCTCTCACTCCGCGGCTCGGCTGCTCCTGCGATCCCTCGACGGCTCTCCACGAGAGTGTGCCACCGTCGAGAGACAGGATTACAGGCGGCTCTGGCAGAGAATTCAATCATGGCGGTTGCTGTGCCATAACCTCACCGATTCGATGGACATCAGCTTGGCGAGCAGCAGCACCACTGACGGCGGCGGCAGCAGCGGCGCCCCATTGACTAGGGCTACCAACCGGCCTTGTCGCCAACCTGGCGATCGGGGCACGAGTGCGGCGTGACCTCGTCCTCGTCATTGTTATTGTTATTGTTGTTGTTGCTGCTGATGCTAAGATCCTTGCTCGACGACACCGTCGTCGCCTGGGGCAGCGAGGTGCGTCTGATTTCGATCGGTTTCGAGCCGAACGGCGGCGGACGGCCCAAAACCCCCTGGTTGTTTCACGACAGGTTGCGCTGGTCGTCGCCGCTGTCGTCCGCCCTCCTGAGCGACCGCTTCAGCTTGTCCACCAGCCGAGTGTGGAACTTGTTCAGCGAGCCCGAGCTGCCGGTTTTTGGGGGCGAAGAGCCGGTACTTTTGATGGGGGACTGCAGGGAGCTCTGGGAGGCGCGCGAGGACGTCCGCGAGAAGTGACGGCTGCTCAGCGGCACCGACCGGTGCGCCGGCGACGTTAGAAAATCCGAGCCCGGTGACGTTGACAAGGATGGGCCCTCTGACTTCGAGCATTCCGAAACCTGAAATCACAAAGATAAGAATATCCCTTCAATCAGCTGCCCAT